>JNDS01002257.1:0-13136 GCA_000697035.1 Rhizopus stolonifer B9770
GTAACAGATGGGTTTTCATCCACACAATCCTTGATAAACTGTAAATGTTCATCGTTTATACGGTTGTGGCTCCTTCCACCTCTTTGCTTCTTTTCTGCTCTTCCAGTTTCTCTATAAATTTTGACGATGCTTTTGAAAGTTGGTGTTCATACACGCATATCTTGTGCCATTTTATTGAATGACATACTGCAATGGTTGTCTTCCCAGTACTTGACGATTGCTTTTCTGGTATTCTCAGAGACCGTTTGATATTCAGTACATCTTGCTCTGCCTGAATCTCGAGCTTCGTTATTGTTTGTTATAGGCATGGTAATATAAAAGATAAGATAGAATAAAAATAATAGTAGTAAATATTTAGTTAAATGTAGAGCCTGTTTATTTAAATATCATATACATAACGTAATAATGTTGTAAAATCTAATTGTATCTAAACAATTCATATGAAAGAATCAAATAATGATTATACATGACATAAATGGGTAAATCATAAACCACTTAAACTGGACTAAAAAGGTTTTGGACTTGGACTAAAATGATTTTGGGTTTGGATTAAAAAGTCTTTGGAGTTGGATTAAAATCTGCCAGATTTGGATTAAATTGAACTAGAAATCCTGTATCCACCAGCCGGACTGTATAAAAAAAAAATCTCAGTAATGTGACGTAATTGTGGATGCCGTGTACCTGTGTAAAGCAGATCTTTAGGGAGGGAAAAAAAAAAAAAAAGATTTGGTTACACACACGAAAAAAAAGTGACAAGGAAATTATTACTGTCCTCCCCCTTTTTTCTTTCTCTCATCACAAAAAATGGTTGCTGTCAAGTTACAAAAAGAAGAAAACAGAAAAGCTTTTCTTTCTGTATTTCCTACTTTAAGAGATGAAATTCTTGCTGAACTCAAAAAGTACAATATGCCTGAAGATGCTTATGAATGGACAAAGAAGGTAAAAAAAAAGCATCTTTTTTTTTGTCATTGACCCCCCCCCTCCTCTTTTTTATAGAACTTGGAATATAATGTTCCTGGTGGTAAAGAAAAAAAAAAGAAAAAAGAAAAAAAAAATAGACTTGTTTTAAACATGTTTATATAGGTAAATTGAATCGTGGTATCTCTGTTGTTGATACAATCCGTATCTTGAAGGGCGATTCAGTTACAGAAGATGATATTTTCAAATCCACTGTCTTGGGTTGGTTGATTGAATTTGTAAGTTTATTTTTGATGCCTAAAGAACTTTTCAATTTGACGCGTTTTTCTTTTTTCTACTTTTAGTTGCAAGCCTTTTTCTTAGTATCTGATGATATTATGGATGCTTCGATTACTCGCCGTGGACAACCATGTTGGTATAAATCTCAAGGTGTGGGTATGGTTGCTATCAACGATGCATTTATTCTTGAATCATGTATCTATATCTTTTTGAAAAAGTATTTCAAGAGCACTGATTATTATGTTGACCTTATTGAATTATTCCATGAGGTAAAATATTGGGAGTGTTTATAAATATTAATATTGTTAGGTTACTTTCCAAACTGAATTGGGTCAACTTTGTGATTTGATCACTGCTCCTGAAGATGATGTTGATTTAAGCAAATTCTCTGTTAAAAAGTAAATCAAATTCACACACACACATATATATATATAAGAGGTTATTTACATGTATGTATAGGCATCAATTTATTGTTATTTACAAGACAGCCTATTATTCCTTTTATCTTCCTGTTGCCTTAGCCATGCATATGGCAGGTGTCAAGAACGAAGAAGCCTTCAAGAGCGCTCATGATATCTTGATTCCTCTTGGTGAATATTTCCAAGTCCAAGATGATTACCTTGATTGTTATGGAGCACCTGAAGTGATTGGTAAAATCGGTACTGACATCATGGACAACAAATGTTCTTGGTTGATCAATCAAGCATTGGATAAAGCAAACCCTGAACAACGTCAATTGTTGGATGAAAATTATGGCCAAAAGAATCCTGAAGCTGAAGCAAAGATCAAACAACTCTATATTGAATTGGATATCGAAAATACTTACAAGGCTTATGAAGAAAAATCTTTCAATGAACTCAATGCTTTGATTGAAAAATTAGACGAATCTGTTGGTATTAAGAAACAAGTCTTTATCGAATTTATGGATAAAATTTATAAGCGTACAAAATAATCTTTTTAATAACAATAAAAAAAAAACATTTCTTTTTTTTTTTTTTTTTTTTTTTTTTTTTTTGGAAGAAATGAGAACGATTTCTCTTGTTAAACGATTGAAATGGTCTTTTTCTGGTAATATGAATCCTCATGCTCTTGTTATTGGAGACGTTGATAATGACGATGTAAAAAATAATAAAAAAAAGACTATTTGAATGTTATCCTCATTGGATTTTTTTTTTTTTTTTTTTGGTCTTGGGCAGCAAAACGAGTTTGTCATTGGTAATTTGAGTGGAGATTTAGCTATATTTAAAGGCAAATGTCAAGACGGTTATCCTTCTTATATCTGTCGTGGATTAGGCACTGTAATGTAAAAACAAAAAAAAAAAAAAATATGAACTAATAATAATAAAAAAAAATATTAGATTACATGTATTGCCATTGGTGATGTTAGAAATCATGGAAAAGTAAACAAAAAAAAAAAAAAAAAAAAAAAAAAAAGAAAACTAAATGGAAGGTGAATAGAATTCGGTGGTTGTCATTAACGCAGAAGGACATGCTCATATATTTGACATTCCTGTCAAAACCAACCACGTGGAACAACAAGTTTCAGTAGATGATTATTTAAAAGGTGGTGGTAGCGGAAGAAGAGCCTCAGATACAGCCAGTGTAGTTGCCTATAAAAGAATGATGAACAACAGTTTTACAACACAAAAGACGACACTTTATGATTTAAAAAAACCCGACCTTACATTAAAAGTACCTGTGAATGTCAACAAGATTTTGATAGCAGATATTGGTAAATTTATCAACTAAATGATAATTTATTAATCTCTTTTTTTTTTTTAATACAAAATAGATAATGACAATAAGAATGAACTCATATTAGCCCGTACAGATCGTATTTTACACGTGTTTCGACTTGAACCCACAAAAGACCAAAGAGGTATAACAAAATATGGATTAATAGAAATCAACATGTGGGTCTTTGATGGACAGATTAGTTCATTGTGTACAACCCAACATCCAGATCGACCCCATGAATCTTTATTATTGGTGGCTCAACCTGGTAATACGTTTACGATCATTGATAAAGATGGCAAGAGATACAACCGCGATTTTTCCCCACAAGATCAACCTGTATCTCCAATGGAAAAAGAGGACATTGAAATACTACTTGATGACACGTGTGAAACAACAGGTGATGATGAAAATTATAAGAGAACAAACTATTTAGTCAAGAATTGGCCTTTACATACTGAAGGTGGAGATGAATCAGTAGCGGCGGTAGCTACAGAAATTGTGGTAGGAAAGAGACAAATATCTGGAAATACTTTTACCAACGAGATTGGTATCTTGAGCATGGATGGTATATATATATATATATATATATGAATGAATGATTCCTTTTGTTAAACATGCAACTCATTTTTGTTTAGGTAAATTCTCAATTTACGATTTAAAAACCAAGACGATATCTCATCGAGATTTGTTTGTGACACACAAGTTGTTTAGTTTGGCTACGTTGGATATGTCTAGATCTGCAATTAGAACAAGTCAAGAGTATACGAGACCAAGTGGTATTCAAACATCTCAATTGAAACAATCCTCGGAAGCAGTGGTAGTAGAAGATAGTGAGGAATCTGAAGAGTCAGACAAGGAAGAAGAATTATCATCATCGTCATCATTATCGTCAGATGAAGAATCATTATCGGATGAAGAATCTGATGAAGAACCTGAGGAGAGCAGCAATAGCAGCAGTGATGAAGATAGCTGGGGTGAAGCCAGTAGTGAAAGTGAAGAAACACCAGGATGTGATTTATTTGTGGCCTGTGCATGGAACGGAGTAACTTATCTGATTGATTGGAGTAGAAGAATAGAAGATTCTAAAATTAAGTATCAATTGGTCAAGTTTGCGTTTGAAGGACGTGTCTGTGCGTTTACAGCGGGACTTTATGCAGTGGATAGTGAAGAAAATCTGCCATGTTTGTTTTATGTAGACTTTGAAGATCAAATCTATGTTTATTATGATGTAAGAGTATCTGCGGGGCCTGTCAGTAGCTTTATTGACGTGATTGATGATGATGTGGAAGAGGCAATTGATCGTATTATTGGTATTGAAGGAGCAATTGAGTCTTTGATTGAGTCTGAGCAGAATACACAACAGAATTTACAAAAAAAGACAACGGAAGAAGAAGACACGATTGATTTGGGAGATGGGTGGCGAGGTGTGGCGAATGAAGAAGAATGTGGATTTATAAAACAAAACGAATCAGATCCTCTTAGTAAGAAAAGTGGCCTCAATAGGAAATTGTATTTACTAATCATGGTTTATTCATGGCTTATTATAGATTTAGCGGATTTTATTCATGAATGTTTATATGAATTTGATAGTATGAAGGATAAATTAGAAAAAGAAGTCTTATCGGTAAGTGGAAAGAGGTTAGTATTTTTCTTCTCAAAAAAAAATATATATAAACATAGTTTGAGCAAAACACACTTTCGAATCGTTTGCCACCAGCAGCAGATATCCGTAGACTATCAGACTTAAACATTAGCATAGAACCAACATTAGACAATGAGATTGTATCAGAAACAGGATCCATTATAGAAGAAGAAGAAGAAGAGGGGACAAGCGGCAAATACATTTACACCATTCCACGAAGTGAAGGATCATCAGATGAATACGACAATGATATTCATATTGCCTCATGGATAGAAGGATCACTTATTGCTTCGTCTATATTTAAACAAGAAGAGGACATGAGTTCTGAAGGCGATTCTTGAAAACAGTCCCGTGACTCCCCTTTAATAAATTTTTTTTTTTTTTTTTTTTCTGAATATAAAAAGGCGATCAAATTGTGAAATTATTTTGTTTCTTTACCATTCAGTAGGAAAATAATCTGTTCGCAGATGCTACGGCACTGCAACATATATATTTTTCAGATGATGAAATATGGGTTTTCGGATGAAGTCGTCAATTGATTAAAATGCGCCCTGGTTTAAAACCTTTCTGATCAAATACTGTCTTATATATTTCAAAATCAAATGAAAAAAAAAAAAAATCATAATCGTTTTATTAGCCTTATGATTTTTACTTGAGCCTAGCGAAGGAAGAAAAGAAAAAAAAAAAAAAAAAAAAAAAAGAGAATCATTCTATGAAGGCAAGTATTGTTAATTGCTTGTTAAATCATTCCTAATCTGAAAAATACCACGGGTTGGTCATTTATTAAGGAACATCCTCTATGCAATTTAATATGTCTTGTTATTAAAAGCTCGTAGTAGGCAATTAGTTCCTCTTTCAAATAAGTGTCGAGAAATACAGTGTTTATGCCCACTTTTTTTTTTTTGGTCATTCTTAAAGAAAGAACTATTTATAACCACTGTTCAAACAAAGATTGAAGACGGTATTTTTTTTTTTTTTAATTCAGCAAAGAAGTTGATGGACATCCCCTTCTAAAGTTGCAAACAAAAAAAAAATTGTACGAAAATGAGCAATTGAATTATACATGCAAAATTGTGTAATTTTTCTCGATTGAATCAGGTTTCAATATAAATTCTGCGTCAAAGCAAGGAATTCTGACAATTATAGAATCCTCTACAAGAGCGGTCTGTTATACAATTATTGGTACTATCTCAATATTTGTGAATGCAAGTGTAAAAGGATTTGGGTAATACTAAAAAAAAAAAAGGGTTGTAGGAGCCTACGAAACGGAAAAAAAAAAGCCGGAAATATGACACCCACTAAACCAAGAAAGCCAGCTATGATGTTCAGTGACACATTGGAAATTATGAATGAATTTCCTAACATGAAGGAATTTCACATTATTATGGATAGAACTTGTTGATCCAGTCATCATTGAACGAGACTATATATATGCCTGTGTACCTTCCCTGAGATCACTCCCATTGAAATGTTTTGGAAAGTTTTGAAGGACGGAGTGAGAAAAACCCAGGTTTTGGAGATTCTTGATTCAAGGATCATGGAAGGGGAATGAAGATTTTCCTTGTTGAACATTTGTAAGGCCTTTATAGATTGTTTAAATAAGGTACCTCTGACTAGAAGCTGGTCAATATTAGTGATAAAAAAAAAAAAAATCTCGGGACGGCCTTTTAATTTTAAATCGTTTTTGGTTGCCTCTTTTTCATAACGCAATTTATTTTAAAACATGATTCATCGTGTGTTTGTGTGTGTGTTTGTGTATATATTTGTATGTGTTATTTCTAAGTGCGTGAATTCTTTTTTATTTATTTCTTCTCATTTTTTACCTCCAAAAATATATAAAAAAAATATATTTATAAAGAGAGCCCAAAAAAAAAAAAAAAAAAAAAAAAAATTTTTTTCTTTTTTTATTAATAATAATTATACTATAATAATATGGGAAACCAAACATCTCGCTTAGATCAGCGTAGTCCAAGTACTGGAATGAATACTGATTCCTGTCTAAACAACATGCGTCAGCTACATAATAACCAAGATCCTTTCAAGAGACAATACCCTTTACCGTCCATCGCAAATGAACATAACCGAATCAAACCAAGAAAGCAATCCTCACCTGCCGCCATCTTGGACCCTTCACCCAAGAGACCCTACAAAAAGACACTTTTTAAATCGAATACGTCTCAACCGCTGATGACAATTGATAACAATAACAATAACAATAATATACCAGTAGAATATCAATCACCCAATTTGATACATCCTTTAGCTACCACCACTTCTTCCCTTTACTCAATGGATCAATATACCGAAACATTTTCGACTAGTTCAGAAACACTTAAATATACAACACAAGGTTGGGATGATGCTTATTTTTCTACAGTTCAAAATCGAAAATATCATAAAGTGAATGGAAGTAATTATTTATTACCTTGTGATGAAGAGGAGGTAGATAGACTTCATTTACAACATTTTATGATACGTTTTGCTATTCAAGGGTAACACATAATAACACGCGCGCACGCGTTTTTTTTTTTTTTTTTTTTAAAATTAGTAAATAATGATGTCAATTTTTTTTAGAAACTATTTAGCACCTGTTCATGATATGTTGAGGAAAGGAAGTAAAATTTTAGATGTTGGATGTGGACCAGGTACATGGTCTATGGAAATAGCAGGAGAATATCCAAAGTCTACTGTGGTGGGTATTGATATGACACCATTATTTCCTCGTGAAAATAAGCCGACGAATTGTGCATTTTATCAATGTAATATTTTGAACAAATTACCTTTTGAAGATCATTCTTTTGACTATATCTTTATGAGGTAATAATAATAATAATAATAAGAAAACACACGCACACACACACACACACACTCAAGATGGCCCTATTTGTAACTCTTAAAAAAAATTAGATCAATGAATCAAGGGATTGATGCAGATAGATGGTCATTTGTATTAGAAGAATTAAGTCGTATATTAAAACCAAATGGTTGGATAGAATGGGTAGAAGCAGATAATGAATTACATCGTCCAGGACCTATCACACAAGAGTTTAATCAACAACTTATTCAACTTATGGAATGTCATCAACAAGATCCTTCCATTGGAAAGCATTTACAAGAAAAATTAAAAGAGACAAAACAATTTACGCACATGTCTTCCATGTTTGTATCTTGTCCAGGTGGTCAATGGGCTGGCAAGGTAAAAAAAAAAAAAAAAAAAAAAAAAAAAAAAAAAAAAAGTGTATGTATCTCACATATATTCTGATAGCTTGGAAAATTAACAATGCAATCATGGAAAGCTTATTATCAAGCACTTCGGCCTTTATTATGTGAATTATGGGGTGTGACTGAAAAAGAATATACAGAGAAATTGAAACAATGTTGGAGAGAGGCTGATAATCATAAAACATTTGAAAATATTCATTTTTGTTATGCTCAAAAGCGAGCTTCTTAATACCACCCATTATGTAATTTGTACAATTTTTTTAAAATTATATTTATTCCAAAATAGCTTTACCCCACAACAACCACACATTTAATACCATTCACCCACACACCCACACACATATTTACTTTGTTAATAATAAACCTTAAAAAAACATGTGCTTCAATTTTGTTATTTTTATTAAATAATTTAAATCCCTGCGTCTTTATGCGAATGTGACAATACTTTATCTAGATTATAAGCAGCTATATATAAAAGAAATATACGTCAGATTCACATTTTTTTTTTTAAAAAAAAAAAAGAAACAATTCTTTTACCACTAATAAAGGATAAATGTGTAAATGCTTGAGGGAAGTTTCCAAGTAATTCACCCGATCTTGCCACTTCTTCTGAAAACAGACCAAGGTGATTTCCATAACCCAGCATTTTTTCAAACATAACCACCGCTCTTGTCAACAACCTTTTGTCATATTTCCCCGCTCTGGTCAATGCTTCCACAAGCCAAAAGGTACACATTGAAAACGCGCCCTCGAGTCCACCCACACCATCATCGGTTGTCAAGAAATTGTAACGAAACACGAGATCATTAGCCACTAAACCTCCCTTTTCAGGTGGCAACAAGATACGACGAATAGTATTTAATAACCGAGGGTCGGAGGGGGAAGAAAAAAAGACCAAGGGCATAATCAAGGTACTGGCATCCAGGGCATCAGGGGATTCAATGCTCATAGCAAAAGATTTCAATTCTTGATTATAACATTTATCTTGTACCAATTCATAAATCACATCACGAGCTTCCATCCATTTGTTTCTATCTGGGCAGGGAAATACTCTTTTTTCAGCCAATCGAAGTGCTATATACAATAAACAGTTATTATTTTTTTTTCATAGGCTTTACACTTGGATAATGTATATATATTTACCTCGATCAAGAGCAACCCAACACATAACAAGAGAATAAGTAAAATGTTGTTTTTTGCCTCTGACTTCCCAAATGGACATATCCGGTTGTTTCCAATGACAACATACATAATTAGCCAACTTTCGAACTGCGCACCACATATCATAAGAAATAGGTGACCCGTACTTGTTATAGAGATAAATACCGTCCATGAGTTCACCATATATGTCCAACTGAAGATGATCATAAGCACCGTTGCCTACCCTAACTGGACGCGAACCACGATAACCATCGAAATGACTGAATTCTACTTCATGTAGTTGTTTAACTCCATCGATACTATACATGATATTTAAAGATCCATCTTCATTCTTTAAAAAAAATGTGTCAATATGTTAATTGTATAAACTTATTTAATACCAAATCATTACACCGCTCTTCAATATATTTCATGAATTGTCCTGCTTCTTTTGTAAATCCAAGTCTAAGAAAAGCATAGATTGTAAAAGAAGAATCACGAATCCAAGCATAACGATAATCCCAATTACGAGGACCTCCAATAGCTTTTTTTTTTTTTTGAATAATTAGTCTAGTTTTTTTCTTTCTTTCTTTACCTTCTGGAAGACCAAATGTAGGAGAGGCAACCACAGCACCAGTCTAATGGATAGATAAGTATATATGTATATATACATATTTTAAATCCCATATAAAACTTACAGGCTCATAAGTTAATAATTTCAAGGTCAATGCACTTCTCAATACATTTTCTCTCCAACGACCTTTATAAGTACTTTCAGATACCCAGTTCAACCAAAATGTACTTGTCTGTCTAAAGAGAGCATCCAAAAGACTCAATGTCAATGGCGGATCAATAGCGGCCCTAATCCTTCTCCCAGCCGGACTATCATCATCTTGAGACTTTCGAGGCACCTCGCGGAAGACAAACTCGACTTCCTGTGTTTCCTTTAAAGTAAACTCTGCCCAAACACCCGAGCCATTATTTTCCTTGTCCAAAATCAATTTGACCTGAGGAGGCTCAAATTCACCGCATTTTACTAAATACCTCAAATCCATCTCCATACCGTTTTCACTTTTAAAGACCACACGATCTTCTGCTGCATAATAATTTAATTCTTCATCCCCATACATTCTTGATTCAAGCCCTAAAGCCTCTTCGTGTTCCCTGGTCGCCTTTTGATGAACGATTTCAGTCTCATGAGCATCTTGGGCATAATTGAAAGCCGGATAACATTCCATACGAAAACTGACTTCACCACGAATCACCGATACACGACGCAAGATCCAAGGCAAAAGTGGCTTTGTCGATCGATTTTGATTTGAAAGAGGTAGATGCATATAATCAGTGATTTCGGTGACACCATCATCGGAAAGAAATCGAGTGGTCAAGATGTTACTGTTTGGAAGATACATTTGTTTATTACTGGTGTAGGAGGCCTTGGGGTTGATCGAGAAATGACCTCCCTTGTCTTTGTCTAGCAAGCGACAAAAGATGGAAGGTGAATCAAAGGTAGGGTAACAAAAGAAATCGATGGAAGAATCTGTACCAACCAGGGCCACAGTACGCATATTACCAATAATCCCGTAGTTTTCAATAGGCAGATAGCCTCGTTTTCGACGAGCATAACATGTGCTTTCGAGCTTCATTTGGCTAAAATGATCAGGGTTGATGCTTTGACGTCTTGTGTCCGCTACATAGCGTAATCCTTCAGGTAGCTCTTCACATTGTTGTTTGTTAGCTTCGATTTCGGATTCGAGTTGAAGGCCGTATGAAAGGTCATTATTCCCATCAGATGACATAAAGAGTAATAGTAATTAAAAAAAGAAGAATAAAAAGAAATAAAAAAGAAAAATAAAAAAGAACGTCATTTTTATGTTGATACAATACCTTCCTTGACATGTCAACTACGTCAAGTTTTACATGATATTTGTAAGCCATCCCCCACCCCAAAAAAAAAAAAAAAAAATGGTGCTTGTAATGTTTTTTTTTTTAAAAAAAAAATTGAAAAGACTTCAACGTTAAATAACAAAACTTTAAGCATTAGATGATTGTATTCATGCCTAATATTCATTTGTTGAATGGTTGACCGTTTTTATTCATAAAAAGAGGTTACACGGCGGTGTGCATAATAAAAACGTGACACAGGATTTTAGTCTTAATTGGTACGTTGGTACATCTTGTAAATAAATTTGAGACTTTATTTTGGGATAATTTGTAGTTAGAAATTGGGATGAATTACTTTTTTTTTGGGACAAATGAAATAAACTTTAGGACAAAATAATTTTTTACTTTGGATGAACTACTTAAAGTAAAAAAAAAAAAAAAAAATGATATGTAGGGATAACATTTACCTTAAGCTTAATTCTTTGTCAATGCACCTACCCCAAATCGTCTCAGCATGCTTAAAAAAATTTTGACAATCCTGAAAAGTAATTGATATTGACAAGTTGCAGAAAGGTGAGATGTCAGAGTATCTGCTTGTTCTTTATTTTTGACCAGAGCACTCTTCAATTGGATTCAAAAAAAAAAAAAAAGAGGAGTAAGGGGGAATGAACAAAGACTTATGCCCTCTCTTGTTGACTAGTATCAATAGTAAATGTAAACTGGTGAATTCTGCAATTATCCATCACAATAAAGAATCTTTTTTTTGTTGTGTCTATCAATTATGTCCATTACTACTTCCATGAATTTCACAACATGATAGGCTGTTGTATCCTTTTTTTAATGGCTGTCTCTTTTCTGGACCTTTGCTTTTCTTTTTTCTTTTCTTTTCTTCCCCCCCCCCTTTTTTTTTGGTGGCAGGGTTTGAATACTCTTGTTTGTCAAAAGATCAGCTTTTGAAAAATTAACCTTTTCAAAATATGTTATGCATTCAATAATACTGATATTAACACCTCTTTGTTTATGAATGGTGACATTTGCTGGTTTTCCTACTTTAAACCAAGCTCGACCTCCTATCATGTGCGTACTGAAGCCAGCTTCAACTGAGAGAGAAAGAAAAGAAAAGGATGGCGAAAGAAAAGAAAAGGATGGCGAAAGAAAAGAAAAGGATGGCGAAAGAAAAGGGTGTAAATAAATCAACAACAACAACAAAGAAAAAAGAAAAAGTTATGTGGGCTGCGAGTAGATTTTCATGTAAACAAAAAGGTAAAACAAAAAATAGAAGGAATGAAAAATTAAATGACTCATTTGCCTAGACTTATGAAAAGATTGTTTGATTGGAGGGGGAGGGAGGGAGGGGATAGTGTTACTGAAAATTGAACATGATGATTTTATATATAGCGTATGCTACGCGATCATGATTGGCCCATCCATTTATATATATATATATATATATATATATATATATATATAGAGAGAGAGAGAGAGAGAGAGAGAGAGAGAGAGAGAGAGAGAGCAATCCGTTGTGTGATATGGTATGGTTTGGCTTGATGAGTGCGAAGGATTGATATCCAACTTAAGAAATTATGCTGCTGAACATACATACGCTTTGGCAATACCAATCCCGACGCGCCCTTGTTGGCTATTCACTTCCTTGTGCACCTATCACATAAAACGAATCATCATACCAACCATCCAGAAATCATACTGTGTTTCATAGTATTTTCTGTATAATTGAACGCGATTTAAAGATGATTTAGATGGCCCACCACATATGTAATTGGTTTTGTTTTTTTATAAAGAAGAGAACAACAAAATAAAATAAAGGAATAAAAACCAAACGCATTTTGTTTATTGACTGCGATAGTTGAAAGCACTTTGTTTTTCTTGCCAAAAAAAAAATCATACGATTTCAAATATTGGACTCGCTGGATTTCATCCCGATCTCTGCAGTTAAGCAATCAGTATTGCAACGCCGAGAGAACTGATCACTGTACTTTTGTTATTCTAAATTTTTACGCCAGTTTCTGGAAGTGTGGTGTGAAGGCTCACAATAAGACAGAACAAACCTGCTTTGTTACGATCATGTTCTTTTTAATGTTCAGCTTTCCCTATTGTCGTTTTCCCTCATATAACTATGTGTTTCTTTTCTTTTCATGTTTATATTCTCATACTCTCATACTCTTAAACTATGTATGCAGTTGTTCTTTTTCTCTATTTCTTTCACGCTTTCTCTATGAACAATATTCTGTGTATATGCGCGTGTTTTCTTTTTCTTTCTTTTTTTTCTTTTCTTTTTTTTTTTTTTTTTTGGTTG
>JNDS01002258.1:0-20128 GCA_000697035.1 Rhizopus stolonifer B9770
TTAGAAGCCGCTGAATGATTTTTGAAATCTGCCATTTGGGACCGTACGCACTGTACCAGTTTTTTTTTTCTAAGCAGTGAAATGGACCAGATGAATTTTTTTTTTTTTTTTTTTAAGCAGTGAAGAAGTGACCAAATGGAGTTCAAAAAAGCAACCAATTGGTTTTCAGAGAAGCGACCAATTGGCAGTCAGAAAAGTGACCAATTGGTTCTCAGAAAGGTGACCAATTTTTTCGGTAAGGTGACCAATTGACGCTGGAAGCACTGTATGCACAACTACACAACCAAGACTTTAATACAGGATTTTCGGATTATTGGTTTTCTCAAGTAAAGGGCTTACAAAAATTATTTTTATCCTTAAGTTCATATGCAAAGGAAAATGAGAAAAAGAGTTTTACTTAAGAAACTAAAGGTTGGCTCCTACATGAATGACCTAGTGCTGGATATACAGTACTCTTGAGTATTACAGTAAAGCCGTTCGCTCTTTCAATTTATTGTAAAGCAAAGAAAAAAAAAAAGGGCAAATTCTACTTATTTCTCTCTCTCTTTTAAACTTTTCTAATGTCTTTAAATCAGTGGAGACAATTCAATTTTTTTGATAAACAACAAGCAACAGACCCTAATGACTCGGGGAAATCTCCTGCTGCGTTTCAGGTACCCCCCCTTTTTTTTTTAAAAAACAACAACAGAAAACTCAAATGTCGAAACACATAAATGTAGAATCTTGACATTTCAGTCTTTACTTCAGGAAGAGGACATATTGTTGCAGCTGATATCCTTTTTATTATTACTATTATTATTACTATTATTAACTATAATAGCTCCCTTTTATATCCTTAACTTGATACTTTACATAGGATAGGAAATGTCTACCTTATCGATCGTCTATTCAAAAAACGAATGTTTATTGCTTATGATGGCGGACGTGTCACACACCTGAAACAACTCAAACAAAGAAATATTTTATTAACAGTTGGAGTAAGAAAAAATTGAGAAAAGAAGAAGACGAAGTTGACATTAGGATTAGGAAGAAGATACCCTGTCAGGAATACCCGTACTCAAATTTTGGGACTTGGACGCACTCAAGACAGATGGAACAGATGATTTGATTATACCTACCTTGATAAGAACCATTAGAATACAACATGGAGGAAAGACTTATCCGGTAAGTCTCATCTTGACTGTACGTTATTTTAACAGATCCACAAGGTATCTACCGTGGTCATTTTGGAAAATTTGTCTCAATGCGCTGTGGGCTTAGCCAATGGTGTGGTAATCTTGATACGTGGTGATCTTTCAAAAGATAAAGCAGTGAAACAAAAAGTGATTTATGAAGGTGAAGAACCGATCACAGGCTTAGGATTTCGTGAACAAACCAAATCCACCATTTTATTCATCATCACTACCAATAATATTATGTCTTACAACACATCTGCTGCAAAACCTACAGTGGTAAGCACATGTTTAAAAAAAAGGGGGGGTCGAAGACTGAAAACAAAAAATCTGAGGAATAGACTGTATTAGACGAACAAGGATGTGGATTAGGTTGTGCAGTCATGAACGATCAACAGGAAATGGTTGTAGGTCGAGACGAAGCCATTTATTTATACGATCCTACCGGAAGAGGCCCTTGTTTTGCTTATGATACACCCAAATCCTCATTGACTTGGTTTAAATCCAATTATCTTGTCATTGTCTCGCCTCCCGTCATGACTTCCACTCAACTATCCACTGGAGCACGTGCCTCGCTTCATTTTGGATCTCCTAGAAGAACAATAGCAAACTCTAATGAATTGACAAAGATTGCGATCTTTGATACAGCCAATAAGTTTATTGCTCATGTAGGTACATTTATGGGTGGCATCCGTGGCGTGTTTTGTGAATGGAATTCGGTTTGGGTGGTTGGTACAGATGGAAAGGTAAGACTAACAAAAAAAAAAGGAGGAGGAGAACAGACTATTGACAGGAATATAAGCTTTATCGTCTAGATGAAAAAGATACACCTACAAAGCTCGAGATCTTGTTCAAATTGAATTTGTACGTCTTGGCCATCAACTTGGCTCATATGCAAAAATATGACGATGCTAGTATTGCAGAAATCTTTAAAAAATACGGTGATCACATGTATCAAAAGAGCGATTACGATAACGCTATGGAGCAGTACATAAGAACTATTGGACAGCTGGAACCTTCTTATGTGATCAGAAAGGTAGAATATGAGAGAGAGGATATTGAATACTTATCAATTAGTTTCTGGATGCACAAAGAATCTACAACTTAACAAACTATCTTCAAGAACTGCATTCAAAGGGTTTAGCCAATACAGACCATACTACTTTACTCTTAAACTGTTATACAAAGCTCAAGGATGTCTCCCGACTTGATCAATTCATTAAGGTAAATAATAGTAGTAAAAAAAAAAAAAAAAAAAAAAAAAAAAAAAAAAAAAAAAAAAAAGCTTACAACAACATCTCTCTCATCTATTCTTAAAGACGGATACAGACCTCAATTTTGATCTCGAAACAGCCATCAGTGTATGTCGTCAGGCAGGTTACTTTGACCACGCAGTCTACCTTGCCGAGAAATTTCAAGAACATGGCATGTATCTCGACATCATGATCGAAGACCAAAAGAAATACGACCAAGCACTGACCTATATTCGTAAACTGAACCACCACGAAGCTGATCGTCATCTCCAAAGGTTCAGCAAGACACTTTTGCTCCATTTGCCCGAAAGAACGACGGAGGTTCTGTCCGAACTCTGTACAGGCAACCTTGGGGAAGAATCCCCTACTATGGAACACAATGCTCTTCCCTTTGCAGGCAACGAAAGTCCTCGCAAATCTCGCTATACGCCACCTTCCCCAAGAAAATTCATGCCGGCCTTTGTCGATCGTCCGGATTGTCTCACTCAATTCTTGGAGACCGTGTTTGATAAGGTATGGAGTAAACCGTCCGAAGCCAAGTCGCCTAGAGAACAAGAGGAACGCAAGACAATCTGGAATACTCTTTTGGAACTTTATTTGATGCAGCCGGATACAGAGGCTCGTCAAAAGGCTCTACATCTCTTGAAGGATGAGACAATTGATTATGATACCAATCAAGCACTGGTGCTTTGTCAGCTAAAGGGATTTGATGAGGGTATTGTTTATTTATATGAAAAGACGGGTATGTATACAGACATTTTGCATCATTGGATGGAAAAAGGATCCACAGAACGGGTGATTGAAGGTGTAAGAAAATATGGGTGGGTTTTTATTCTAAAAAAGTTTTCCTTCCACCATAAACTCATATGTCTCTTTAGGCCGAAAGATGCTTCTCTTTATCCTATGGTCTTGACTTACTTTTCCTCTTCACCTGATGTGATGGCTAAATCCAAACAAGAATTGCTGTTTGTAATGAAACATATCGATGAAAAGGATTTATTGCCTCCTATCCAAGTGGTACAGGCTTTATCAAGGTCTAATATTGCCACCATTGGTTTAATCAAGAATTATGTTGGCAAAAAGATTGAATATGAACGAAAAGAATTAAAACAGGTACAGCATACAAATCATCTGAAAATTAAACTCATAAAACAAAAAGAACGAAGAATTGATTGAGAGTTATCGACAAGAAACAGAAAAACGTAGAAAGGAAATTGAAGACTTGAAAACAAGGTAAAAAAAAAAAAAAAAGGCAAACATTTGTATATTAACTATTCCAAGTGCTCGTATTTTTCAAGCACAAAAATGCTCAGGATGTGAAGGCACCTTGGATCTTCCAGCTATTCACTTTTTATGCAGACACTCTTTCCATCAACGGTAAAAAAAAAAAAAAAAAAAAAAAAAAAAAAAAACCAATAATTTACCTGAACTCGTTGTATTAGATGTCTTGGAGATAATGATAAAGAATGCCCACAATGTGCTATTCAACATCGTATGATCAGTGAAATAAGAAGAACACAAGAAGCCAATGCAGATAGACACGATTTGTTCTTTGATCAATTGGACTATGAAGACGATGGTTTTGATGTAATTGCGGATTACTTTTCTAAAAACACCATGGCTTTTGCTAAACTTATTGATTGATAAAAAGGGAGGCGAATTGCTTTTACATATAAATGCTTATTTAAAATGACTCGTTATTATGTTTAAAGTTTTAAAGTTTTGTTTGTCAATAGACATATGATTGGAATGCTTAAAATGGTGACATTGTCTTAAAAGAAATATGTTTAATGATTAAAATGCAACGATAAGCGTATCTAGTCTGTCTTTTGAATTTTAGAAGGCTTCTCTTCCAGCTCGTCTTCTCTTCCTCTCTTATTGACTGTAGGTATATCAATGTCTAAGTAAAGTTTAATAACAAAATTCAATAAAATGCAATTCTGTTTACCGTCAAAGCTTGGCCCACCTGATGGGATATTACTCTCACTTTTAACATGTGCTAGAGTAGAAGCCAAATTGTTATAGTTCACTGCCTTCTTGGGTCCGTAGACTTCGGCCCACTTTTCATGTGAAATGAGTTCGATACGGCTGGCATCCTTTGTGATGCCATAAGCTTTTCCTTCCACTTCTCTTGAGGCACCAGGCAAAAAGCTCTGAACAGTTGCCATGCCCAAGGCTCCCAATTTGGCAAGACTAATCTTTGTATCGTCTTTCAATATAAGCCAAGCAGTACTATCATTCAACCAAGCAACAGAAGCAGGCTGAATAGTTGGATAAAGCTTTTCAATACCAATGTTTGTCATGCCAGATGGTATGTTTTGCAAGAAAAATTTGTTGGGACAATGAGGAATCAATATCTCTTCTTCTCCTTTCAGGTTGATATAAGGATGATCACATCTCATCAAGTAAAGTTTTCCGTAATACGACATTATTTCTTTACTCAAGAACATTGTCTTTTCTGTATCGTCGTCGCTTTCTTCTTCACTGGCTTCACCCTCTTCCTTTTCGTCATCGTCAGTCTCACTGTCTTCTTTCTCTACTTTTTCATTCTCGACTTCTTCCACTTCTTTATTCTTTCCCTCCTCCTCTTCATTTCCATCGTGGATGAATAAAGCCAGGGCAAGATAAATAACACCAGTCATGTAAGCATCATAACCAGCTTCATGTTCAGTTTTGTTGTCGTCTTTTGTATATCTGTCAAATCCAGGAGCCATTGCTAATAGAAAGTCAACACAAACAAAGAACAAATTCATAAACAACTTACAGACAGCTCGGCCTGATGTTTTCAATTCATCAGAGACTGTATTGTACAAAGATCCCAAAGCCGTTGAGGTAAAGCAATTCTATTTTTTTTTCTCCAATGAGTTTCTATCATTCAAACAAATTCAAATGAAAAAACTTACTTGTAACAAAGGGTGATATTGTGCTAAATATTTTGTATCCACCACATTATCCCACATACTGTTTATGAGATTTTTGCAGTCATCCAGAGTGTTTGGCAAATATTCCCAGAATTGGTCGACTGTATGTAATATATCCAAAGTAGCATTATGTGCCACCACAGGACATTTGGCTTCCTTGATTAATTCAATGACTGCACGGAAATTGAGTGTGGGCGAAGTAATCTATAAACATCAGTTTCTTTTTTGTCACTTGTTCTCATACCTTCTTTTCTCGTTCTCTTCTTTCTTCTTCTTTAAGACGAGTAATCTGAAGATGTCTACTATCTCGTTGCGAGGCCACCAAAAAGCCATTGTATTTCTCGGAAATTTCTTGATAGATCAGTTTTTTATAAAAAGCTGTATTCACTTGAATCACCAAAGGTTTTTCTGTGTTGCCTTGTAACCATTTTTGAATGGCGGTACGGTTATGTGATAAAAAGCTTTTGCCAGAAGCTGTCAATGAAGATTCTGAAAAAATATAAAAAAATTAGATTTCAAATAAGACTATTTTTTTTTTTTTTTTTTTTTTACCTTGAATGGGTGCCTTTCTATTCATCATTGAAGTGCCTTGTGAAGAAGAAACAAAGGTACCTTCTTCTGTATAGTTATAAAAAGGAATTCCTTCGTCAATCAACTTGTTGAAATCAAACTTGTTGGATCTGAGAAAAGATAAACTACTTGCTTGAGAAGTAAAGACGCGTCGAGCTTGAATGCTATCTGTGTCATTGCCAAAAATGTAGAAATTGAATGGTTTGGCAACAAAATCACCTTTACTGTTCTTTTTAAAAGCACATACTCCGTATTGAATAATTGTAAATTCCTTGACACAGTTTTTGAGTTTATGGTAACGTTGTTGTAAGTCGTCAGTGTTCAACATGCCAATGTTGGGTGGATGAAGACCTAAGAAAATATTTTAGATCTACAATAAAAATGTTGATTGATCTACCAGAAAACTCTGCATCAATGGAAATAAAATCGGCTTCAAGTAAAGCCTGTTTGATCTCTGGTAAACTTTTTTCAAATTGATCTTTTGAAATTTCCATTAGAATTGAATTTGTCGCAGTAAAAAAACAGAAAGGTTTTTCAGTATGCGCCCTGTTTTTTTTTTTTTTTTTAATGAGTACGGAGAATGAAACCGACTGTCTTTTTTTTTTGCCAATCAGACAAGCTTTTGCATGAATATCACATGAACAAACGAATGTTTACAAGATGAAATAGCTGGGAAACAATAGGCTCGGGTATAAATGAATCTTGTGATTTATATCTACCCGAGTCAGATTATATCTGTTACACGATGAATTTTTTTTTTTTTTTATTTAAGCAGCAGTAGCTTGTTTGCGATAGAATAAAGAAGATGATTTTTGGAATAAGGGTACAATGATATCATTTCGAGACAGATTCCAAATACTCTTGACACGTCCGATGTTGCTTGTTTGTTTGTTCAACTCTTGACGAACTTTTTCTAGCTCTGCCAAGGTGAATTGGTGTAATTGCTCAGATTGGAGTGTCTTTTCCTTGACAAGGTCTTGAACAAACAATGGTTGCTTTTCAAGCATAGATCTGGACTTTTCAGTTATCCATGTTTTGACGACAGATCTGACTCTTTCTTCTTCTTCTTTACCAGCCGATACCTTGCTCATTACCTTCTTTGTGATACGATCGGCCAGGATCTGAGAAACCTTCAACAAGCGTTGAACACCATGTTCCTCAATCGTTGGTTCTGGATCAGAGGGAAGATAATAGTTCAAGAGATGCTCAAATTGGAGCGTGATACGGTCAACGGGTTCACTTGGTTTCAGAAGCGAGATGGCATGGTCCAAGCGTCCCTTGATGGGCAGAAGAAGATCCTGGGTGGGTGAGCTGATAGCCGGAAACTGTTTTTCAAGAAGATCCAGCGACTTGTTACCCAAATTGTTTGCATGAGAGAAAAGGGTAGTGTGGTAGGCTGAAACGAGTACAGGCTGCAATTTCGTTTCGGCAAAGTCAAGTGCCCTTTGACCCACCGTATGCTGTCGTACAATGTTTTGCGCCCCCACGTAACTGTCTTGAATGATTGGGATAGAAGCAATTCGATATAGAAAGTTAGCCGCCTGTTCATCCTCTTCATCCAGCTCTGGCTTTTCTTCAACATCTCTTGTACCCGGCTCAAGAGTTACGAGTTCTTCAATTTCCTGTGAATTCTCTTCTTGCTTGGGCTCTTCATTCACTTGTTCAACCACTGGAGAATCCTTAGGCAATGAATGCTTATCATCTTCACCGGTACTAAATCCTGAGTCTTCTCCTACACTATTACTATCGGGAACATCTGTTTCTTTTTTTTGTAAGAAAAACTTTCTTTTCTTCTTGTATTTCTGTTTACCAAAATATTCATCTTTTTCTTCCTTGTTTAAAGCCATTTTTCTCTTTCTTTCTTTTAATTGAAAATAACTACAAAAATAGAGAGAGAAAAAAAAAAGAAAAAAAAAAAAGAGAGAGCGTCCCCAAAAAAAAAGATCACGATCTTTATGTGCATTTTTTTTCATGTGTCATTCATAAGCCATTTTCATATGATACCTTAAAATTTTATATTTCAAATCCAGAATGTAATCTCTAAAGATTATATCTCTCTAGTTCTTTAAAAAGAAAGCCAAAGAGACGAGCAATAAGAATGGTCAAGTGAAGTTTATCCCCAAATAAAAAAAAAAAGCCTAAGAATTTATCAAAAATTAAACTTTTTGATTCGTCTATGAAAACCTGCTAAAAAAAAGATTCGGCCGTTTAAAACTTTATGACATTCAAAATGACATTCAAAATGAGCCTTTTTTTTTTTTTAGAAAAAAAAATTGAAATGATCATTTCCAAGACTTGTAGAGAATTACAGGAAAGTGTAAAAATGAGGGGGAGTTTTTGTACGATTTTTGCATGTGATTTTGGATAACATGCTCCCTTTTTTTTTTGTTTTTATAAACAGTATGCCTTTTTCGCACATTTTGTGAAAAAAAAATTCGTACACCAAAAAGAAACTATTTATTGAAAAAAAAAAAAAAGAGTGCATTTTCCACACTGAGTTTCGTACACTATATAAAAATAAATTTGCACATAGTGGTGAGAGGGCTTAAGAAAAAATGAGCCAGGTGATAAGAACAAAGCGGTATGTCGATGATCATGAAGGAGAGTAGAGAATGTTGAGGAGACGCGGCATCCATAACTACGTCACATTACTGAGATTTTCTTTTTATAGTGCACAGAATACCATGTTTTTCATTTCTTTTTTTTTTTTTTTTTTTTCCAGTAATCTTTTCAAAGATTGCGAGGTATCCGATCTGGAAGGGTTGTGTCTTCATGGTGTAGATCTTTCATCCAACCCTAATGGGCTAATTACCCATTAACAATCCTTCTACTTTTCCATCTCTTTTGATACCGTAGAGTAGGTAGGTTAAGAAGATTGAGGGAGACCAGGGAATAAGTATCCGTTGGAGATCACTTTTACTTTTGGGATTAGCTGTACTTTCACCTTCACGTTGGTTAGTCCTGTCAGTATCGAAATCTATTGATTTCGAGAAGCCAAGAAAAGTACAAGTATATACTGTTATTAGAAATAAACACTTTTATTATTATTATTTTAAAACGGGCATTCTTTGTTTCATATAATACACAAGAAAAACAAATAAATATGCACAATTATTAACAAACCATTAGTTAAGAAAAAGGCATGACAGCTAGCAATATATTTCATCAAGTTACTAAATTCTTTGGTAATATGACATACATATAACTACCTTTTACATATATTTCTCTTGACTGAACGGTGTTGTGTCCGTGATCAATATAATCGAGTATGTAATAGAACGGTACTTTAAGGATTGCATATTACGGATAAGTAAGAGTTTGTAGACACAGACCTCAACTTGTAATACATAAGATGTACATAATTAATAACTAAGGTGGGGAAGTCTTAGCAGGACAAGAGCAATCAAAAAGTATATATAAACAGTTGTATTATTCATCCCAATAAAGACCAAAGTATTTTAGTTCAAAAAGAGAAAAAATCACCTTCATCTCGCTAATTCCGTGCACACCTTAAAAACCTATACACCAGCCGTTTCAAGCCATCCAAACAGATTCGTCTGAACTTTATAAAAGCAGAATAAAGTATGCTATGGGATTTCCTTCGAGTTTTTCACCTAAAAATTTGTTTGAAATCCCATCACATTATAAGGTTGTCATTGATTGGACCCCTCTACATGAAGATATATCCATAAACAAAGATACAGATGATTCTTTTATTTTACAACTAAAAAACTTGCTAATTCACTCTATTGTTCTAAATCAAAAAAAAAAAAAAAAAAAAATGATTGGGTCTTCATCACACAAATTGAAGCATACATTAAAGACAAAAATCTAGATGATGTTGCCATTATAACAAAGTTCGACGAGTATTCCGAAATACTGACCATCAACATGGAAAAATGCAACAATGAAAGAGGAGGAACGTGGTATGAACTGCGTTTTCTATATCGCAACATCGAGATTATTGTCACAGGCGGCCTCAATCATCTTGAAAAAGATAAATCAAAAGTAAGTGCATTCCTTGGTGTGGCTGCTCCCGCAATAATGGCGAAAGATGACATGTTTATTTTGTTTTTACCAGTAAAGGCCGTAGAAAAAAAAATCTTGTATAAGGATGCTTCGTGACTATTGTAAAAACAAAAGTTTGAAGCCCTGGTGCTTCAAATCAAAGTTCTTTATTTAAAAGAACTTTCATACACCATTGCCTTTGGAGTTCTATGGAACTGAAACTCCTGGATATGTCTCCATCTGTTCAAAGCTCATTTACTTGGTAGCTCACAAGGCTATTTCTTCTAGTGAAATCAACAATTTAAAAAATATGCTGGAAAAAAATTTATTATTGGAAAAGGGTAAAATATGCATGCTAAACGAGATGCTTATAAAGACCAGAAAGACTGATTGACTTCATATCCGGAAAAGCAGAAAGCAGTGCATCCTTTGCCTTCCACAGAACAGCGACAGCAGCTATATAATAATAGTTGCAAAGAAAATCTGTGTGTTTTACCTCAAGCTTCCTATTGTTTCCTCTCAAACGTAACAGCTTTTTGGTATCTGGAAAATGCTTCTCCTCATCACCCTTGTATAATTTCTCATGATGTTGAGCTGTTATTACAACGATACCTGTGATTAATCATGTTTGTCTTGCAGACATTCTTTGCTCAATGACAAGGTCAAGCAATTTTTGTATTTGAACAGAAGAATAAGAGCATGTGCTAATTTATTTTTATATAGTGTACGAAACTCAGTGTGGAAAGTGCATCTTTTTCATTTCTGGCGTACGAAAATCTTTCACGAAGTGTCAATGAACTAACAAACCAATTAGAGGAACAGATAAGATTACCTTCGGTTAATTTATATTCCGTAAAATGACTGCGGTTGCAACAAATATATAAAAAAAGTATTTCAGTCAAGAAAAAAAAAAAAAAAAAAAAAAAGAGATGGAAGCTTCTAATCCAACAACTACTGAAACAAATAATCCTGTTGAAACAAACAAGTCTTCTGAGACAAACAAACCCAACAAGAGGCGTAATTATCGTCACCGAAAACCCCGTACAAACAAACCTAAAAAAGAAAAAGAAACCAAAGAAGAGCAGGAAGAAGAAGAAGAAGAGGAAGAAATTTGTTTTATCTGTACAGAACCAATTGATTATTATGCTCTTGCACCTTGTGGACATCGTACTTGTCATATGTGTACTCTTCGACTTAGAGCTCTTTATCGTACCAAGAATTGTGCTTACTGCAAGGTAAT
Source organism: Rhizopus stolonifer B9770 (assembly GCA_000697035.1). Classification (NCBI taxonomy): domain Eukaryota; kingdom Fungi; phylum Mucoromycota; class Mucoromycetes; order Mucorales; family Rhizopodaceae; genus Rhizopus; species Rhizopus stolonifer. The sequence continues at coordinate 11,165 of JNDS01002258.1, forward strand.
CCTTTGTCTCGCGTACTAAATAACCGAAAAAAGAAAATGTAGATAGAAGCCACTAAAGTTGTGTTTACAAACGATGGAGAAAAGACCTACGAGAGCTATAAACGTGACGACACGCCTTTTTATGACAAGAAGCATGGAATTCGTTTTGAAAAGAAAGAAATGCAGCTGGATACAGAACGTATTCTTCAGTTTCAATGTCCCGATGACCAATGTAAAGAATCGTTTAGCAATCACATCGAAATCAAAAAACATGTCAAAGAGAGTCATAAGAAGCAACTTTGGTAAACTTTTTTTTTTTTTTTTTTTTTTGGTGTTTATCTTGTCTAATTTCTCCCTTTTTAGTGATCTCTGTCTTCGTAACAAAAAGATCTTTTCACATGAACATACCTTGTACACTTCAGCTCAACTTCACAAGCATCACCGTGAAGGTGATGCTTCATTTATCAAGAATGACGAAACTGGATTCACTGGGCATCCCGAATGTGTCTTTTGTAAAACGAGATTTTATGACTCGGACGAGTTGTTTAAACACTGTCGCAACAAACACGAACAATGCCATCTCTGTGTAAGGCAAGGAATTCAACACCAATACTATGCCAGTTACGACAGCTTGGTAAAAAAAAAAAAAAAAAAAAAAAGAAACTATTCTGGATAGAGAAATCTGGTTACTTACTTTAATTGCTAGGAAAAACATTTTGAAAAAGAGCATTATCTTTGCATGTATCAAGAGTGTCTGAATAACAAGTTTGTTGTTTTTACTACAGACATTGACTTGAAAGCTCATGAGGTAAAAATTCAAGTTATAGTGAACAAAAACTAAAAAAAAATGTGCTAAAGATAGACGAACATGGTGCTTCATTGTCACGCCAACAAAGAATTAGACAAGCCCGCGTGGATGTAGACTTGAATTATTCTAGTAGCAGAGATTCATCCCGTCGTCAACCCAAACAGACCAAAAGCAACAACAAAAACGTAGTCAGTTTATCATCTGAGGACTTTCCTGATATTAATGGCGGCCCATCGTCTGCACAGCTCATGACACAACGCATGGCTACACTTCAAGTCAACAAAAAGGACGACTGGCCTAGTCTGGGTGATGAAAGACCTCTGGTTGCTGAAACAAACCCTCCGACTGAGAGTAGTAGTAGTAGTAGTAGTAGTCAACAAGCACCAGCAATTTCACGTCAAGCGGCTGCTTTTGATCGAATTGCAGATCTTTTCAAAAATGTGGACAAAAGTATAAAGTTCAGACAATACACGAGACAGTTTGAGGAGGGCTCTATCAGCAGTAAGAAATGGTTTGAACTGTCCGACGAATTATGTGATAAGAATGATACATTGAGTGAAAAGATATTTGAACAAACCAAGGATTTATTGAGCAGTAAAGCAAAAATAGTAGAATTAGAACGTGTGTGGAACCACAAGAATAATCCGGTAAAATTCAAAGTACTGACATTTATAAGCATGTATTAACATTATTTAAAAAAATAGACTGGCTCTCAATCACCTCAGGTACTGGTCATAAATCCAAAGAAACCCAAACCAGTCAGAGGCACATGGGATAAAGTGGCTTTGGCAGCACAAGATGCCGGGGGATTTGCGATCAATAAGACACCATGGAGTTCAAACTCACGTACATCTTCAGAAAGCGATCTTCAATCACTCTTTCCAGCTTTACCAACCTCAGATGCACATACCTCGAGAAGAGCAGATATCAGTTCGATGATCAAAAGAAACGAAGAACGGTATACTTGGGGAGAATCTTCTTCTTCAGCAGCAAACACGGATGCTGAAGATAACGAGAATCGACAAAGGAAGAAGAAGAAAGGAAAACAAGTGTTATTCCGAGTTGGCTTATAGAATTTATTTACAATTTTTTTTTTATTTTATTTTCATTCATCGATGAATGCAGTGTTGGCTTGAACAAGCGAAAAAGGAGACAAGGCAACAGATTTTGATTTCTTTTCCGTGAATTCCCATAACTGTGTTAATAGATCAGGACCAAGAGAATAAAGATCAACAACGAATTCGTCTATGTAATACATGTTAATAATGGTTTCTAAATGGAGTTTAATTTCTACCATCGCTCTCTTCCAGAATATTGTTTTTTATCATAGTTTCTACTTCATCTGTTTGCTCACTTGATAATGACATTAGCCTTTTTGCAAGAGTAGACATGTCTATAGTATCGGGTAATCCCCAGGCTCTCCTGGTGTATTCGTCTATTGATGAGGATGTAGAATGAATGGGATCAATTGTTTCCAGATCCTTTTCTTCATAAACATGATCCACAATGGTTGATGTGTCCTGCACTGGTTTATGATTGTAAGCTGCTAGAATGCTATCCACTGTATAACCTTCTTCATTGGACGGAGGTGTCTTTGCCTTTTTATATTGCACGTTTGACAAGGGCGGACTCATCTTTTTCTTTTTGATAGGATCTAGATCGGATGGTGGGAATTCATGTGTGATTAATCTGATAAATGGAAGTGGGCATTGATAAAACGTCACTTTATGCATGATGGTATAGGTCGGTTCTCGGAAATGTAAGTCAAAAAATATGTTTTCTGGTTCGGCCCAATCGTGTTTGAAGTATAAGACCACACGCATATCAAATTCTCCCCACCCTTTCTCTTGTAATACATAGGGTTCCTTAAAGGCAACTAGGAAGTTTAGTTTCAGTGTTCTTTTTTTCTTCTTCTATTTTACTTCTAATGGGATTCTCAAACGTCGGGTGAAGTACATATTCAACTCGATCTAACATATGTGACAATTTGCCTTTTCTCTCTCTGTAATTGTCTACTGCTACTACTTTTATTTTCCAAGTCCTCCAGGGATGTCCATCTACTGCTTTTGTACTTCCTTTGATCAGACTGTTTTGACAGATAATCTTTATTTCTTGTGAAATTTCACTCTATAAAACCAATAAGCTTTTTCCTTTTTTTTTTTTTTTTCCTTTTTTCTTTTTGGCTGTTTTAGGAATGCGAAAAAAAAAAAAAATATATATAAAGAGGGAAAAACAATTATTTGAAAGAACAGCGACGTCACACAAGCTTCAAGAAACAACCCTTAAATTTTTATTAAACAAAACGACCAATACTTTCGCCCATATTAAGCAAAGTCTCCACTGAACGGTTTGAATTTTCCAAGAGGTCATTGTCCCATTCGACCTTATCTTTGGGGAAAACAACAATCACAGTTGAACCACCATATTGAAAGTAACCCATTTCTTGCCCCTTTTCGAGTTGTTTGCCTTCTTCAGCATCGGTATAGACAATGGAACCCACTAAAAGAGCACCTACACAGACAACAGCGTATCTGAAGCCACGTGGACTTTTAACAGTTACCACGCAACGATGGTTATCAGTAAAGACATCCAGGTTTTCATTTACAACACAAGGATTGACTGGATTGGGTTAGTTTACAACCTAATCAAACAACATTTTACCTGTGTAATAAGTTCCTTGAATCGAGTTGAAGGATTCGATGGTGCCTTTAGTGGGAATATGAAAACGATGATAATCTTGAGGTGCCAATCGGAAAACGCCAAGAGATCCACCATCTAATTCATTGGCCAATTCGTCATCTTGAAGAAGGTTAGACAAACTAAAGTTTCTGCCCTTAATCCTATAATTATACGCAGAAATTATTGGTCGGTATTGCGTGTTTGTTATTTACCAGAGTTGAGTAGCGGTGGTAACAGAGTTAAATACGTTCAATCTACAATCTGCAGATGAAACAATAACATTCTATAAAAGAAAAAGTCAACAAACAACAAATCTTCACATCACTTACTTCATCTTCTTGTTGAGCAATAGGACGTTTTTCAGGTAAAATGGCTCTGGTAAAGAATTCATTAAAGTTTTGGTACTGGTCTACATCAGAAATAACATAATCCTCCATATCAATCATGTAATGTTGAACAAAGCTAGGGATTTGCTTTGTAGACTCAGGCTTATTAAAGTAAACACCCTGACGAACACTTTCCTTCAAGAAAAGTTCATGCATCAAGCTACTGTTTACCACTAAAAAAAAAAAAAAAAAGTTAAAATTTTAATAGTATGAATCGTTTTTTTCTTTTCTTTTTACATTTTTCCTTGTAATAACCAGCAAAAAGTAAATGCATGCCAATACGTGTATAGAGTGGCATTTCTTCATAATGATATTCACCAGTCTTATTTGGAGGTTGTTTAGTACAGATTTGCTTTTTTTTTTTTAAGTGGATTATATTTTACCGAACGAACGACAACGAAACTACCATATTTCTTTTCTACGGCTACTTTGAATCCCTCAGGTACAAGATGTGTGTGAATCCATCCACTCAGCTTTCGACGATACCAATGCTTGGGAGCGTTGGTTGTAGGAGCGTGAATACCATTCTCTAGTGCAAAAAAAAAAAAAGTTGGTTTCCTTTTTACCGAAAAAATAAATAAATAAAAATACCACCAACAACATGCTCAGGGGTAGTGCTTTGATCAATTACTTGAGTAAAACTCTATTAAAAATTAATAAATTTTTTTTGGTATTGTTCCTTACTCTTATCAATTGTTCTCTATCACCATTTTGAATATGTTCCTCTACTTGTTGATTTTGAGGTTCATAATGTTTGTTTGATTCCATATCAGTGCTCATATTTTCGAATTAAAAAAAAAAAAAGAAAAAAAAAAAAAGAAAAAAGAGGAAAATAACTCAAACTTTAAAGACGCGTTGAAAGGTAGGACCAAAAGAGGATAAAACAATCTATAAATGAATAATTCAAACGTTGCATTGTGTTACTATGAAATGACGTGTGTTGATATTTTATTTCAAATCATGTTCAATCCTTCTTCTTTTCATCTGCTTGTTTAACCGGTTCTAATTTAGTTTGTGTACGACTGATAGGTTCTGTGTCCATTTCTTTAACGGCTTTCTTTATTTGAGGGTCATTCGAAAGCTGTAACACAAAGTGGTTTAGTTACATGTGAGTATTATTAGGCTGTGACTTACAGCTGCTCTTAACTGAAGGTTCTCGTCTTCAAGTTTAATATGGTCAAGTGTCATATCCTTGATAGTATTCAAGATTCTAAAATATTTGAGTTTTTTTTTTTTTTTTTTTTTTTTTTTTTTTTTTTTCTTTTTCGCGACTGACAACTTACAATAAAAGAAGCATGGTAAAGCCAGTAAGATATAAATTTCTTTGTGCATAGAATTTCTTTGCTGCTTGATTCACTTGTGCTCTAAAGTCTGATGTACCAGGAGTTACATTGTCTTCGTCATGAACCACTTCATAAAATGCCCTCAGGGTATTGACAGAATCTGATAAAATCATTAAAAATCTCTTTTTTGTACACAATTTTAAATAATATTGTTTTACCGACGAAAAGTACAAATATGAACCCAAAGACTATCTTCATTATGTACATTGCGTGTGCAATCTATTGAAATATAAGAAAATAATCATATAATACATTAACTTACTGAAGGTGAAGTAGCCAACCAGCGAAACACGGGCTTTTGCCATCTTGTGGGGATAGGAAGCTAAGAAAAGAGTAAATTCATCTTCATATTCATGCAAACAACAAATCTTACCAATAGTAAAAAGAAGAGAATAATCTTTTAAAGGCGTAAGTTGTTATAATCCTTGTCTTTTATAATGCACTTACCTCCACAGTTAAGATACCGAAAACAATGCCATAATAAAGTGCCATCTTTTTTTTTTTTTTAAATTATAATTAACAGAAGAAAAGGTTTAAAAGACTATCTTTCTTTATGCATTTTTTTTTTTTTTTTGTTTTTACGTCATGTTGACTGAAGTCTTCAGGCTATATTTGGTAAATATGCAATGTCATTTTGCTTTAAAAGTAAGAGGGGTTTTTTATGAAGTTTTGTTGACTGATATAAATAGTGTTTTTCTCTTTTACAAAACAACTATGAATTCAATTGAGTAAGATTATCATGATAACCATTCAAGAAGGGAAAGATAACAACATACAGCGCAACATGTTTTCATGTCGTCACTTTTTTGGCGTTTTTTACGCAAAGAAACGGAGCTACAAAGGTTTTTAGAAAAGATGAGCTCAATATTCGAAATTACAAGCCACATCTTTGGCTCTTCTCTTAATATAAAAGTACTAAAGAAGTGACTACAAAAAAAAAAAAAAAAAAAAAAAGAATTTGGTATATGACAGGTTTATCAGGTTTTTGAACCCATTCGAGTAATTTTATGTGTGCGTATTAGATTATCTTTTACAGAGAAAACAGTGCCACCTACCTTGTATTATGATTGGTTTAAATTCATTCTCAACGTAAAATGAAATGCAGGTGAATATTTGGCCTGTGACAAAAAAGAACAATCTTTTATTCTAAGAGTGTTCTTTCACAAAAAAAAAAAAAAAAAGTCAAAAGAAGGCACTCAAAAAGTGGCTTGACCAAATCCAATAGGAACGTTAATAATATTTAATGCTAACAAGCTGACTGAAATTTTTATAAGATTTAAAAAACTTTGAATCGATCAGCATTTCTTGTTCCCCTTTTCTATTTTATGATTGATTTGGACTTATAGCCTGTGTAGGCATCTTTGTCCTCTGATTTATCAAACCAATAGATAATTGACAATAAAATTGGAAAATACTTTTATGATCCATCGTACTTGGTTGCACAATTGCACCACCTTCACTTGAAAAATAAAAAAGCCTGAGAATTTTTTCAATAAATCTCAAGAAAAAGAATGTTCCGTATGATCTTAAACGCGTCCGGGAATAGACTCTAAATAAGCTTAGTTGCTCGTAAAACAAGGCGAAATAGGAAAGGCCAAAATGTGTTTATCTGATTGGCTAAAGTTCGATTTCTTATTGGATCATGCCCTTTTTTTTTTTTTTTTCGTTTCGTTTCGTTTCTTCTTTATTTCTTAAAAATGAACGAGATGTTTAAAAATACAGAAGAAAATGTTCCAGTCAAAGACTTTTTATCTAAACATGTACCTGATCAACTTACGAATGCACAAAAACTATGTTACAGACATAGACCTGATCTAATCAAACGACGACAACCTGATGCTTTGGACTTTCAACAAACACAAAGAGTATATTTTACCAATCTTTTTTTTTTTTTTTTTTGAGATAATTCCAACTTTTTTTTTTTGTTTACTTTATATCGGCGAGACTAATTTCCTTTTTCCTTTTAGCAACTCGATGTACTTCCAACCGAAGACAAAGCAGCCATCACACATATTTGGTCTATTTTTTCAGCTGCACCACACGATCAACGACTGCTGATCCTTCGAGGATTACTATCTACTTGCTGTATGCCACAACTCTCCTTTCTACACAATGCCATCAAACCACTTGTTCGAATTGATTTCATGTCCATCTTACCCCATGAAATTACCCTCAAGATTTTTTCTTATCTAGACGCCAAATCGCTCTGTACTGCCGCCCAAGTCTCTCGCACCTGGAAAGAACTTGCGGACGATGAGGCTGTCTGGCACAGAATGTGCGAACAACACATTGACAAGAAATGCACCAAATGCGGTTGGGGACTTCCTTTACTCAACAAAAAGACGGTGCCGATGAAACGCATGATTGAACCTCAACCGCTGCGAGTGGCCTGTGGATCGAGCCAGAAGGTGATCAAGACCAGTCCAACTGTGACCGTACCGACGCAGCCCCTGATTCCCCTCGTTCCCCGACGCAGACCCTGGAAGGAAGTGTATTCAGAACGACTCAGGGTCGAACTCAACTGGCGCAACAATCGATATCGATCTCGAACCCTGAGCGGCCACACAGACGGTGTGATGTGCATCCAGTTTTGTGACGGAAGCAATGTGATGATGACGGGTTCTTACGACAAGACGATTTGTGTTTGGAATCTCGAAAACGGTCAACTCTTGCGGAAACTCTCAGGACACACCCGATGTGTGCGTGCCCTTCAGTTTGATGAGGCCAAACTGGTCACAGCCTCGATGGATCATACACTCAAGATATGGAATTGGCAGACGGGCGAATGTATTCGAACTCTCGAGGGACATACAGGCGGAGTGCTGAGCCTGCATTTCAATTCAAAACTGTTGGCCAGTGGCTCGACGGATCATACCATTCGGGTTTGGAACTTTTTGGCAGGCGAATGTTGTACCTTGACTGGACACACAGAGTGGGTAAATTCTGTCCGGTTCTGCCAAGATGATACGCTCTTGGTGTCAGCTAGTGATGACGCCAGTATTCGTTTATGGGATACCAAGACACGCGAATGTGTGCGTGTGTTGAATGGACATGTAGGACAAGTTCAGGTCGCACTTCCAAGTCCAAAAGGGTTCTCGCATACTTTGACAGAACAAGAAGGTTCAATCGACTTGAGGTCCAGACAGAATATTGATTTACAGCCAGGTTGTGTGGTGGAGACAAGAAAAAATGTGGAAAGTGAGAAGAAAGCGACAAGAGTGACAGATAGGCCTATTATTATCTCTGGTTCATTAGATAATACAGTTAAGGTATGGGATATGGCCACTGGAAATTGTATTCGTACTTTGTTTGGTCATGTAGAAGGTGTATGGAGCTTAGCCTATGATACACTCAGGATTGTATCTTGCTCCCATGACACGACAGTTCGGGTATGGGACTTGGCAAATGGTAGATGTATGCACGCATTAGAAGGACATAGTGGACCTGTTACATCTGTAGCATTAAGTGATACCAAGATAGCTTCAGCTTCTGATGATGGGGATGTTAGAATATGGGACTATGGTATTCAGTAACACACCCAAAGATAAAATGAGCTGAAATTCAATTTCTTTTGGAATAAAGTTAGGAGCCAGCGGAAGCCTTATTTAGACTAGCGTAAAAATGATGTTTGTTAGAAGCCCGCAATATTTAGGAGTCAGCAATATTTAGAAGCCAGTGGAGGCCTTATATAGACTAGCGTATAAATGATGTTTGTTAAAAGCCCGCAATATTTAGGAGCCAGCACATTCTCGGATAATATTGATTTCAA
>JNDS01002260.1:0-16384 GCA_000697035.1 Rhizopus stolonifer B9770
AAAAAAAAAAAAAAAAAAAAAAAACATTTCTCTTGGAGTTGTTCCTTAGTCTCTATACTGCATTGAATGACCTGATTTTATCTCTGATGCAGTATCTATTTTCTCGGTTATACGCTCATAATGTTCTTTGATGGGAGCAACGTTAGAATTCTTTTCAAGGTACAGATCCAGATTAACTAACTGTTTCAAAGCATGTGGATCAGCTTCCTCGTCTACCATATTCATAGCTTCGATTCCATTCTCATCATAAATGTTTTCACGGCCATCCTCATTTAAAAATACTATTGATGACATTATTCAATTTTTAAAATTATGTGAAATCCGTGAATTTAACTTTTATTTTTCCATCAAATTAATTTTTTTTTTTTTAAAAAAAAAAAAAAATCCTCAAATTGAAAGTGGAACGACTGTATAACGACCTTCCCTTTCTTTTGTCAGTGTTGCGTTTTATTCAATTTAATTTCCACTTCTATTGATTTTTGTACATGTCATGTAAATTAGCCTTATTGAAACATTAAAAAATAAGTCACTAACAGTAATTTATAGTACTGGAATCAGTTGATGATCCTATACTCATTACCCTTTCGGCATGTCCTGGGACAGATGTAGCGAGCAAGATGCTGTTTTATGAGGCAGAGATTAAGGAAATAGTTATCAATGAAATAACAGGTATGTTTGATTTGTTTTGTCAAGTTTTACATCTTTTAATCTTGCAAAAAAGATGTGTGTGGTATTCGTGCTTATTTGTGTAGAGACAAGAATAGTTAATAGCTAACAATTACTATTTTTATTAAGACTAAAGGAGAAGAACTATTAAATTGTAGAGGGAATCCTGGTATTGTAAAGCTGGAGCTTAATGTGATAATAATCTGACTCTTAATTACACAGTCTGACGTGTCCTTTAGCTGAGGTAGAATATAATAAAGATACAATGAATGACCAAACACGACAACGGGAAGGTGAATGGTATTGCATATGATATGTATCAAAAAGAGTTCAAAGATGGCCGAAAGAAAAATGATATTATTTATGGAGTATCAGGAGGAAAATACTTATTGACTACACCACCAGCCTTGGTTGAGATACAACAAAAAGTTGACATACAGTTCTTGAAACGCTTGACGCGATATTGTTTAAACATTCACGATCAAACTAAAATAGAACCTGTAGTAATGGTCTTTGCGATTCAAGGATCCTCGTCTAAGGCTTTTATAGAAGATAATTTTAATCAATCACAGAACAAGGCATACTATACTAGCAAAAAATTCCTTTGGGCTAAAGCCTGTCGATTTTACTCCCTTGATAGCATAGCCAATGTAATGAACGAGAACACCATGAAGCCAGTAGTTGAATTAACATACTTCCTTTGCAACCAGAAGAAAAATTTATTTGGTCTTGAAAAAAGTGAAGATCCTGAGTTAAGACTTATATACCAAATCGCTGCAAAACCATTTGAACCATGCACAACAAAGGAAGAAAAAAAGAAAAAAAAAAAACTACAATAATATAATGGATACAATGAAAAATACAAGCAGTCAATTCAAAAAAATTTCAAAATGTATAGGTGAACTAAAAAAGAGCAAAACTGATGATATCATTATTGAAAAAATTAAACGATATGCTGAAGACGGTTTCGAATATACCAACAAAAAAATTAAACTTATTGAAGAGGAGGATAATGAAGGTGGGAAAATTACACCAATTGAAAACATAAAGCAAGTGATATGTACACCTTCGCTGGCGTCTTGGTTGGCTACCTGGTGGTAAACCTAAAGAATGCATCTTCCATCCTTATCATAACTGGAGTCGTCGACATGCTTTTGACTGTCTAAATTTTCATCATCGTCTGTACCTGCCTCGCTCAATTGAAGATCCAATCTCTTTCCTTCTTAATTTATTACCATTTCATAAATCTCGTCCTACTGAGTCTCATAGCTGGTTTGCTCTATGGCCTATCTTATGCACGATCCTCCATGAACTGGATTATTATTTTCATGATGAATGTCCTCCTCCTCCTGTTGATCCCGGTGTCAAACTGTTGAATTGGTTATCCAAGTAATAATATGAGTCTTTCTGGTACTTGATTTAGTTTGTATTAAATTTTTATCCATATTTACTTTTTATATCTTCCTCCCCTTATATTTATCCATATTTCAAATAATTTGCTCTTTTGTTTTTCTTTTTTCCCTTCTTGTCCCCTAAGAAGATTTTTATTCTCTTACATTTATAACTGACTCGGGCAACATTGCACACTTCGTTGCTACATGCTCATTGCCATAAAATTTTAAAAAAAAATACAAAAAAATAATAAAACCAAGAATATAATAGTAAATATATACGCGGCGTTTTAATTAAGACGATGTGCTATTCTTTCTTTCTACTCCGTAGATAATATCGTTGGATATTGTAAATGCGTGAAATTGTGAAGGAAATGTAACTAATCCATGTTTATGGTTAAAATAATAATAATAATAAAGTGGTGGGCTTATACATTTATTTGGTTACCTGTAATGCATTTCAATTTATCTTGTTTGAGAGATGGTGTTGACTTTACAATCGATACTCCATTATTTAATAAATGGTAGGCTACTTTGGCTATATTATTTGATTCGGTTTGTGAAGTTCTAGTCGACTTGAAAATCCAAATACATTCTGAGCAAAAACATGTTTCTTTCTAAATTGAACTTGAATCTACCTGAATTACACTTGCATCTTTTGCTGAAGCTGAGAAAGAAGAAATGTGTTTAGGTGTGTTTGAAAGCGATTCAAATACGGGATCTGACATGAAGGAATTAACAAAAGAAAGGTGTTTTGGTCGGACATGCGATTTTTTTTTAATATTGTTCATTCAATGTCATTAAAAACTAGTTTTTAAATTTATAAGCGTTTATTTCTTCCAAAAACAACTCAAAATGAGCAGCTCTTTTATTGTTATTATTTTATCTTAAAATTCAAAGCATATAGCCAAGTACTCGTAAGGATTTTGGTGACTACACAATTGAAATATTGATCCATCGTGTCATGAGAATAACTTTATAAAATATCATAGAAACAAGACAAGATCCCTATGGCTTTTGTATCTAAAGCCTTTGTATAAGTTCAAAATGTTTAATAGGAATACAGAGTAATAAAATCAATGCCTATAACTTCTTACTTTTCGTTTTCCCAAAAAAAAAAAAAAAGGTTTACTCTGAGTTAAAATAATTTGAGCTGCTTTAAACTTTTTTTTTTTTCTTTTCTTCTTCTTTAATGAATACGCCATTACTAAAACGGAATAGGACGGCAAGCTCACAAGACTCAACAACCGCCAGAGAAGAAGACGAACATTATGGAACTTATTATCGTTACCCAAGTTCTTTACAACCTGGTCATTTCAGTTCATTAGAAAAACTAATGTTTTTCGTGAGTTCCGTTTTATTGATTTTATTATTTATCTTTGTTGGACTCTATGCAAGAAGTAGTACACATAGTCCGCCTGTGATTATTCCACCTCATCATCCTATAAAACAAGTAAAATAATAATAATAATAATAATAATAATAATTATAATAATAAAAAAAAAACCGATAGCCTGTCTGTTTAGATTCTAGCTGTATCAAGACAGCCGCCAGTATATTACAAGTAAGTTTCAAAAAAAAAAAAAAAAAAAAAAAAAAAAAAAAAAAAACATACAGTTTAACGTCATGTCTACTCAGGATGTTGATGCTGCACTTTCGCCCTGTCAAGATTTTTATGCTTATACATGTAATCAATGGATGAATAGCCACATGATACCCGCGACACAAGATGTTGTGAATTTACCCACGATGACGACACAATCTATTCGATACCGACTTCATCAGCTCCTCACCACCACCACCCCTTTTGATATCAACGGCCTACCAAACCCCGACCGGGTCCTGGACCGTCAGTTGTTTAACAAGTTGACAGACCTCTACCGATCCTGTCTGAAAACCCCCTCGGGGGGAGCAGATTTGCTTTACCCGATCTTTCGAGAGATCATTAAGCAAGGATCGGATGGGGAGATAAACGAGTATTTAGCAGAGAGAGGAATCTGGAGCCTATTTGAAATCAAGATTGGACCTGACTTGGTCGAGGCACCTGGACGGACCGCGATCCACCTCTCCTTACCACCTAAGATCAACCTGGCAGAAGAAGAAGAAAGATATGTTGAGGGATTATCTGCGATTTTAAAATTGGTGTTTGAAAGGGATAAAGAATTCGAATGGCGAAAATTGAGCGCTCAGGCCACAGCAAGAAGGATCGTGGAATTTGAAAGGGAGTGGAAAGTGAAAGAAAGCCTGGTGCTTCGTCGATGGACGGCTGAAGAATTGCAAAGAGAGGTACCGGAAATTCGCTGGTCATCGTTTGCGAACGGAAGACCGATTCTGGTGCAACAAGAGGTGTTGGAAAAGATCAAGAAGAACGCGGCAGTCAAGGGACGTACGTTGCAAATGTATCAGGTTTGGCGTACGATTTGGACTTATATGGATGCCTTGGGTGAGGAATTCATGGAACAAAAGCAGCGGTTGCAAGGGTTGGCAAAACCTGAACGATGGGAGACATGTCTGTCCATGGTAGATAATGGATATTTGGGACCTCTCTTGGGTAGATATTTCTTGCTGGATCATGCATTTGAGCCTGCCATAGAGCAAGTCCGCTTAGAAACTCAAAAGATTGTAAGCCAATTGGAAAAGCGGATGCAAGGACGTGAAGAAATGATAAAGAAGCTAAGGGGGATGCAATTTGAGATTGGTTATGCGACCCATGCTTCATTGGACATTCTGGATGTACTTTCCTTGGCAGAGTATTATGGAGAGCTTCAGATGGATCAAGAGAAACTGTTTGAGAATATGTTGAATGTGCATATGCAGGCCTATATTCAAGCAAGACACGAACTCAAACAAGCACAGATCAAACCACCGGTGTTTAATCCGACATCAACAGAGATAGTGTATCGCTATGAGTATAATCAGGTGATTATCCCTGCTGGCGTTTTACAATTTCCTTATTTTGATGTACAAGGACCTGATTATTTATACCAAGGCACTCTGGGATGGATGATTGGTCAGGCTGTGATGGTAAGATAATAGAGGTTTATTCTGTATTTATTTTGTTTATCTTTTTTTTTTTTTTTTTTTTTTTTTTGTTTAGCATGGATTTGACGATATTGGCAAGAAATATGACCAAGGCGGATTATTAAATGATTGGTGGAAAGATGAGTCAAGTAAATCATGTTTGATTTCACAATACAATACATTGGGGGTTGACGGGGACCAAACATTGAACAACAATTTTGCAGACAATGCTGCGTTGATGTACGACTCTGATTCGAACATGACAATACCTGGATTAGGGCAATGGACAAGAGAACAGTTGTTTTATATTCAATTTGCTAGAATGAAATGTAGTAAAACCACGGACCAATACAAGGTAAGCAACAATAATAAAAGACTTGTTTAACATTTGTAGTGGACCAATACATCGCCTGATCGATATAGAGTCAATGTTCCCCTTATGAACTCTCCACATTTTTCAAAAACATTCAACTGTAAGGCAGATTCTTTTATGAATCCAAAGCACAAGTGTCAAGTTTGGTAATAAATCTTTATAATTGATTCTCTCTTCCCCCCCCCCCCCCCTTTTTTTTTTATTATTCTTTTATTTTATTTTATTTTTTGGGTAAAAAAAAAAAGAAAAAGAAAAAAGAAAAGAAAAGAAAGAGAGACCACACAGCAGAGATATAATAGAGATATAATTTACAGGGGCCATGACGGTATACAGAGGGAAACAATGACAACAAGATGTTGAAGTAAATTGAATTATGGATGATAAGGTGGTGGTGGTGGTGATGGTGATGATAGTGAGGATATGGGTATTTGAGTCTGTAAGCGAAGTTGAAGCTGATGTTGTTGCATCATTGGGCTCTCTGTCAAATGTACAGGTGAAGGTGTTTCCATATCCAGTGCGAATTGATTTGACAATGTCTTTTCGTCGTCTGGATCTTGTTCTACGCATTTTGGTTTCTTTTTTTTTTGACAGATACAAAATATGCTTAATCCAACTACTAAAGCACCCACTACACCCAGGATAGCTGCTATAATATGTACTGTGTTGAATGTTGTATTATGTGTTTCTGATGTAAATAGTGAAGCTGATCTTTTCTCTAGAAAACTGATCAAAAATTTAGATTTTTCTTTTTTTTTTTTTTTTTTTTTTTTTTGTAAAAGAATAAAAGAATAAAAGAAGAAGAGGAAAAAAACTTGAGGGCTATTTACATTCGGAATCTTAAAAAAGAGAGAGAAAAAGAGAATGTCAGGAAGATCGCTTTACCTGAAGAAAGTACAGAAAATCTTTTTTAATTTATTTTCTTGTCAGCAATTTAAAATAAAGCAGTAAAAACTCTTTTTTTTTTTCTATTGCATGTGAAACCTCAATCCAAAAAACGTGTAATTTTTTTTTTTTTTTTTTTTTTTTTTTTTCAGAATGAATAAAAGATTTTATTGTTTTCTGATATGATTATAAAGCGTACCATGAATTTAGTATTTGATTTCTTATTCCGATTTCATTGTTTATTTAATCTACTTGGTTGGAAAGAAAAGAGTTTTTTTTTTTTTTTTTTTTTTTTTCCTTTGATTCTTAAAATAATAACAAGAGTCCTTTAAGATATTGTGTGCTTAAAGAGTGAAGCCAAGAAATTAAGTTCCCCTTCGTTTTGACATGAAAGAATAATCTATACCAAATGATCAAAGCTATCCAAACCTTAGAACCTGCAGTTACCACCCACTTGTAACCAATTACTGTAAGAAGAGTTAAAGAAATAAAATATTCGAGTACAAGTCACTTTTTGACTTTCAAATAGAAAACATTTCCCCTTTACTCGTTTTATGATACAGTCGTTACGGAGATCATTGTCGTTTCTTTTTTAGAAAATTGTCGTTCTTTAAAAAATATATTGTCGATATTTGAAAACGAAATGTCGTAAAATAATTTTGATTTGTCGTCGTGGGTTAGGTAAATTGTCGTTTTGAGAAAGGTCATATTGTCGTTTTCGGTTAGCCGTATTGTCGTCTTGATTTTCATTAACAAAGTCTCTTTTGCCTTTTATTTGAGCCCATTTTCCTTTGATTCAAATTATAATGTCAAATGTGTTTTATTATGAAGATGGGCAAGATAATGTTTATGATGAGCAAGGGATGAGAGTATATGACCCCATGAAAGACGTCCTAACTGAAGTCATTGACTCAAACATTATCCTGGAAACGCTAACTAATCAGAAGACTTACTTTGATCAAAAGCCTCTCGAGAAGCTGGTTGTAGACAACCTAACAAGTGGTATTAAGTCGGAAAAACGCACCATTGCAGTCTCAGTTTACACAAATTATAGCGATAAAGAAAGAGAACAATTCATTGACAAAAATGATCGAGTGTGCACAAGAAAAGGGTGCAGCAGCCAGAGTTGCACGTAGTATGGGAATCAATGTTCGCAATGCACAAAGATGGTGGAAACAGTACAGAGAAGACGGCACTATGCCATACAAAAAAAGCAGTGAAATGAAAGGCCGTCCTAGTACTTTTACCGACGAGCATGATAGTTACCTCATTGAATTGATAGACGACGATTCCCAGATAATTGTGAGCGATATTATGGAGAGGTTGACTGAGAAATTTGAGGGGTTTAGCATTTCTAACTCTCGGCTCAACCATAATTTGAAAAACGATTTATGCCTTACCATGAAGAAAGTCACTTTTGAAGCAGAAGCAAGAAACTCTAAAGAAAACTTGCAACAAAGATTCGATTGATTTATGCAATGGAAAGATTCTGATATCGACTTCACAAGAAATTGTGTCTTCATAGATGAGGCCGGCTTTCATATTAATATGCTGCTGGAACCCGTGCTCGTGTAAAAACCGAAAAAACTAGATCACCTTCACATACAATCATTGGCGCTATTCACTCAGGTAGTGTCCTTTTTGTTCAGTTAAGAAAGCCTCCTTCAAAAAAGGAACCACTGGGTCAACAAACTTCTAAAAAACGGAAAACTACTAATAAGGGGGTAAAAAGAGCTGCTTCACCACCACCAGAGAACAAAACTAATTTCCCCAAGGGCACTACTACTGCTCATTTCATCAAGTTAAGTTCATAAATGAACTGCTGGACGTGATGGACTTGGATGAGAGTCTAAAAGGATGTTACCTAGTCCTTGACAACGCATCAATTCATAAATCGCAACCAATGTTACGGAAGATTGAGAAGACAGGATACAAATTGATGCATTTACCACCTTATTCTCCAGAGCTAAATCCTATAGAGCAATTTTGGGCTTTGGTAAAAAGAAAGCTTAAACGAGGCCGTATGATGACTGAAGAGAACCTGTCAAGCAGAATCGCCGATGCATGTAATCAAGTCTTGATTAGCGATCTTTATGGCTTCGCAAGTCATTCTAAACGTCAAATTATGAGTTGTTATAATAAAACTCCCATGTAATCATACTGCTTGTTAATTTTTTTTTATAGCGAAATGGTCTTGCTACAGTGTTCAAAGTGGGAGCAAGACGATAACATGGCTAACCGAAAACGACAATATGACCTTTCTCAAAACGACAATTTACCTAACCCACGACGACAAATCAAAATTATTTTACGACATTTCGTTTTCAAATATCAACAATATATTTTTTAAAGAACGACAATTTTCTAAAAAAGAAACGACAATGATCTCCGTAACGACTGTATCTTTGGCAGTAAAAAAAAAGAGAGTTTTTTTTTTTTTTTTTTTTTTTTTTTCCTTTTTTTTTTCTTTTTCTTTTCTTAAAAAAAAAAAAAAAAGAAAAGAAAGAAGGAGAGCAAATAGAAATTAAAGTGAAAAAGAAAAACTCCACGTAAGGAAGAAGAAGAAAAGAGCTTTTCCTGTACGCGAAATAAAAACATTCATCTTTTATACAAAAGAGAGAGAAAGAACACATGGCACAACGTTCGAATAGTTTTGCTTATGGAACTCGATCAATACATTCAGATAAAACACCTGTTGTTTATCCAGCGTTGATATCCAAAGTAGCTCAAGAAATTAAACAATTAGTATCTGTATCGGATCATGTCAAGGATGACATTGAATATAAAAATACCTTTGATGGTAAAGAGATGGTGGTAAGTTTTTGTCCTTATAAAATTGAAATATTTAGCTTAAATGATTACATAGGACAAGATATGCCAAATGTTACGCACAAAGGATAGAAAATTGGCCATTAGAATAGGTCGGGCACTTGCTGCACAAAGAATCTTTCATGATGTATGTTACGAAACTCTTTTGGTGGATTCAACTCAAAATATGTATGAATTTTCAAACATGATTTATCAAAACAACAATGACAGTCTGAGTGAAGTAGAATCAGTTAGCGAACCATTAGATTTACCCAACAGTGTATTGACAGAACTCACTTATTGTTATTCACCCACCTGTTGGGGTAATAAACCATGCTATAGTCCAGCATGCCCAAAGAGGATGCAGGTAACAAAGATTCTATACATACATACATATATATATATATATAATTAAGAGTGATTATTATTATTATTATTATTATTATTATAGGTACAAGATTTTATGAAGAGTAAGATTGAAATATCAACATCTACAACCAAAGATCGATTATGGGCAAATAGAATTAATAAAGAGATTTATATTTCAATACCAAAGATTGAACGTAAAAGACAAGAAAATTTGTTCGAATTGATATACACCGAAGAAGATTACGTGGAAAGCTTAAATTATTTAGAAAGTGTAAACTCCCTTTTAAAAATCAAGTCTTTTACTGATCCTTTTAGATGTGGATAGTTCCCTTGAAAGAACAAGCCATCATTCCAACCTCCAGAAGAGAATCTCTTGTCAACAAAATATTTAGAAATATAACAGACCTTTGTCAGATCAACACAGACCTATTAAGCGCTCTCAAGGCTCGACAGGACGAAAATCCAATTATTTATCAAATAGGTGATATCTTGTTAAATCACGTCAGCCAATTCGAACCTTATATTCATTATGGTTCAAAGCAGCACGAAGCAAAATTTACCTTTGAAAACGAAAAATATCTGAATTCAAATTTTGAAGCCTTTGTTCACACAACAGAGAGACATCCGTCCTCACATAAACTCGAACTAAACGGTTATCTTACAAAACCTACCACTCGTTTAGGAAGATATACTCTATTGTTTAATGAAATATTAAAGCATACACCTGATGGACATCCAGACAAGTTACTCTTACCTAAAGCCATACAGACAGTCAAACACTTTTTATCCCTTGTCAATTCTGAAACCGGTCGGGCAAAAACTCGTTTTGATCTAGAGAGAATCCATTATAATCTGTCGTTTAAATACAAACCTGACGAAACAGTAAGCAAAACATAGTATTTATCTTCCCCCCCCCCCCTCTCTCGCTAACCAGTCATCTATCAAGAATCTGGATTTATTAGCCAAGACTCGTTCAATTATAAAACAAGGATCGCTTAAAAAGACTGGTCAGGCGGATTCAGTTGAATATCAAGTCATCTTACTCGATCATTATCTTTTGGTAGCAAAACTCAAAGCAGGTGAAAAATACGTGATACAGAAAAGGGTAAGGTTTTTAAACCATTTCTTTTGTCTCATAATATTTTTTTTTTAGCCAATTCCTATTGAACTCTTACATGCTCATGTACCCAAATACGATCCCTCTATTCATAGTAAACGATCTAGTTCATTGGTCTTGCCCTATCTGACCAATAATAATCCAAACAACACAATGATGGTAGCCTCTACAGGAGGTGCAGGCATTCATGTCAGGGCCTCGACCGACCTCAATTCTTATCTGGCCACTGAAGATCCATGCTATCCAATCACTTTCCAACATCTCGGCAGACCCTCTCTTTTCTTTACTTTATTTGCCAATTCTGCTGCTGTTCGAAAGGCATGGATAGAAAAGATCAAAACACATCAAGAGGAAATGAATAAGAAGAAACCAATTTTTGAACCCATGTCTGTCTTTTCTACACATGAATTTCTCGAGACCAACAAGATTCATCATTTCATTACCTTTAGTAAGTTTTTTTTTTTTTTTACATATATATATGTATATATTTATATAAACTTAATCTCTCGCCCTCCCTCAAAGATAGCGGACAACAATATTTATTAGCAGCAGAGGATGGTGTTTACGTTGGTCATCATAATTACAAAGGATCTAGACCTCACAAGGTGATTTCACTTGAAAAAGTGACACATATTCAAACCATTGAAAGTACACAGACCTTGTTAGTCTTGGCCGATCGAACCCTATGGGAATATCCACTAGACGTAGTGAATGGTAAACCCGAGAATCAACCCCCGGGTCATTTGATCCAGACACATGTACCCTTCTTTTATGTAGGCACATGTTTACAACGAACCATGGTCTGTGTTCCCAAGATATCCACTTTGCATTCTGTCATTTCTGCTTTTGAACCCACAGACAATACAGTTCAAACTACGGCCAATAAGCGAAGTAGTTTGATCAACAAGTTTTTGAAGCCTTCAACGTTTTTGAATTTGCGCAAAATTAAGGATTGTTATGTACCTTGTGAGGCTTATGCAGTGGAATTGTCAGCAACAATGATGTTGATTACCACTTCAAGAGGTGTGATTTTGATAGACATGAAAACGGATCAACCACAACGTAAAAAAAAAAAAAAAAAAAAATGAAGAAAAAGCAGATGTTGAATATATAACACCCTTTATATATATATATATATATATATATGTATAGAATTATTGAATCCAGCAGATAAAAGTTTGGCGTTTATTATCGAAAGAGAAAAGGAGCCCATTCATCTTCGACAACCCATTAAACGTATCGCTATCTTTCGAACACCCAGAGGTCATTACTTTATATGTTATGATGGTAACAAAAATCATAGTCAAATATATATATATATATATATATATATATATAGTCTAATAACGATAACTTTTATAGAATACGCATTTTATATTGATGGTAAAGGAAATCGACTGTTCAAGAAATTCTTGATTGAATGGGAAGGACATCCCGAATCCTTTGCTTTCTCATACCCTTTTGTTGTCGCCTTTCATGCTATGTTTGTCGAAGTAAGAAATGTATTTACGGGTGCAATCGAACAGATCTTGTTGGGAAATCAAGTAAATTGCTTAAATAATGGACACAAGACAGAATTGGCTCTTATCTTTGGATCCATGCTTGACCCAGAAAATGAAAAGTATTATACAGTCTTTCAATTACATCATAATGGACACTCATTTGACACACTTTCTGAACCTTCCACTCTTTCAAAATAAATATTTTTTTTTAAAAAAAATTTGTTTATAAACCTTTGGCTGCACGTCGAATACTCTTGGCCGCTCTTTCTTCTGTATGTGCTACAAGAGAATCATTATGAGCGTCAATGCTATCTACAATTGCTGGAAAGACTTGAGAAGAATAACCTGTCCAGAGTCCAGGTGCATATACCACATGTTTGAACCAAGTGCGACCAGGAATACCTTCAGCATCTGTCAAATCGCGTTCAAAGTAAGTCAAGCGATCATTGATCTTTTTCAATTTCTTTTGCAACCAAGTGGGAATCTGGGCATTGCTATTGTAGTCTGTCAAACGCTGGGCAAGACGTTCCACACGACGTTCAAAGTCACCAGCCACCTTCTTCAACACCTGCACCGAATCAGCCAAAACATCCAGCTGATAAACCGAATAAGAATTCAACTGATCCACATAATCGACCAACTCCACCGCGTAATCCAAAGGCGAAAATGGCAAAATCAGACTATCTGCCAGACGAAGGGCCAAGAGACCCCAGATTTGAACAATGGCCTTGTGGTATTTGAATTCGGGATCCCCAAACTTCTCCATCCAATGAAAGCTATCATAGTTGCTATGGTAAACACCATAATCACCCTTGAAAGCCAAGTTGATGCTCGCGATACCCACATGATCCAAAAAGGCGACAAAATCGGATCCAGAGCCCAACTGTCCTACCGGAGGCTTTTCCAGGCCATGGTCTGCACTCCATGCATCATAGATTGACCCACCTGTGCGAGGATCAGACACGAGCGAAGCAACCTGATAGATCAAACGGTTCAACGAAGGCGAAGCATTGGTTTCAAAATGAGGACCACTGACGGCTGTATCCACATTGATATACACCACGGCCTGTTTGTCCAGCCAATCCCTGTTGTCCTCCACCCATTCGGTTGAACCCACCAGACCGTATTCTTCAGCGTCCCAGGAGGCCAACAGGATCGTTCGTCGAGGTCTCCAGCCTCTCTTGACCAATTCCCCCAGTACGCGAGCGAGTTCCAAAAGAGCAGCGGATCCAGAAGAAGGGTCCACGGCACCATAGACCCAAGCATCCCGATGGTTTCCGAGCACAATCACCTTCTCGGGTTCCTCTGACCCCTCAATGCGGCCAATGACGTTCCAGATGGGCGTCACCTTGTTTTCGATATGATTGACCAGGATCGCTTCTCCCTCGGTAGGGCCACTTGAATAATCCACGTCCAGTCCTCCGGTCCAGTCTTTACCCTTGACACCCAAGCCCTGCGTAGCCTTGAGAAGTGGAAGTGCGTCTTCCCAAGAGAGCGGCAAAGAGGGAATCTTGGCTAGGCCTTCTTCTGGATCCACACGCGTTGCGTTTTCCAAGGCCGGATAACCGGGTGTAAGAGGGTCGCCAGCCAAGAGCGAGAGATAGAGTACCGAGCCACGCTGGGCCGAGCTGGGCGAGCGCCATGGACCTTTAGGGTAGGATTCGGCCGGATTGCCATTTTCTTCAGACTTGTTCAGTGGCCCGTCGTCAATGGGGTCCGAGTAGATCAAGACACCTGAACAGCCATAGACTTCGGCCGCTCTGACCTTGAGTCCTCGGAAGGAGCCGCCGTATCGGACGAGAGCAATGGTTCCGTTTAGCTGGATGCCTTGGGTCTTGAGGAATTCGAAATCTTCGAGACGGCCATAGTTGGCATAGACTACGCGTCCTTGGGCAGTGCCGTTTTTGGAATAGCCGTGGAAGGTGGGTACTGTGTTTGGATCATGGCTGGTCTCGTCTTCGTCTATCGGGTCTTCGGTCAGCTTGGCTTCGTATCTGAACTGTTTGGGACCCGAGATGAGCGCGAATCGGTGGGAGATGGGATAGTTGAGGAGTGGCCAGTAGGTGTCGATCGTCGCGTTTAAACCAAATCGAGTGAATTGGTCGCGAGTCCATTCGGCTTGATCTTTGTCGTTTTGAGTACCTGCGAGATGGGCTTGGGAGGTATAGTTCTGGAGATAGTCTCGGACGGTCTGGGTGGAGGGTAGATCAAGAAAGGCTTGTTCGTTGGGTGTCAAGTGCTTCCAACCAGGAACTATTAGTGCTTGTTAATTTATTGTCGAATTTTTTTTCTTTTTTACCATTGACTGTATCATGATGATGGACCCAATATCCAATGGTTACGCCTAGGAGGGATAATGCAGCAGCTAGACTGATAACAGAAATAATCCATTTTTTAGATTTTTTAGGTTTACCCAATAAAGGTTGTTGTTCATCTGAACGAGAAAAAATTTGCTTGATTCTCTCTATCCAACGTGGTCCATCATTTGATAGACGAATATCAGACATTTTTTTAAGAAGAAAAAGAAAGATAAAAAAACATCTGGGGGGGGGGATCTGATCATGAATAAATATATAGGCCATGGCAGCGGAGAGCCAATACCCCTCTCTCTTTCCCTCTCTTTATCTATTCTGTTTATCTTCATCATTTGTAACTATGATGATGAATTTCTATAGGATTTCCGAGCTTTCGGCCCTTTATTATTACTAATTATCTTCGTCGTCATTAGAATAATGTGTAGCACATTTCACATGTGTCATTTCATGTGTCTTTATATTCATGGCAGTAAGCTTGCCACCATAGACACACCCGGTATCTAAACCAAAAGTGGTTTGTTGAATATTCAATCCACGTCCTGAGTCATGACCATAATAAATCATTGTATTGTTCACCCTCAGACTTTGTTCATAAGCATTCCATTCGACCGCCCATTGTGTACCCGCTCCACTTGTGGCTGTAGGCGTCTTGCTGCTATCGATATCACGCATTGTCATCACCAAATAGGGTACTTGGTCTTTTAAACTAGATATAGTAGGGTCCAAGCCTGCATGAACCACCACCGTATTATTTAAAAATGGAATATGAAGCATAGCAGGACAAGCAGCTAAATAATCATAATCCTCTGTCGTCATATTTCTATATATATATATATAAAATCAGTTCTAGTGTCTTTTTTTTTAAAAAAAAAATTCCATACAAGGCGATGGGTTCATGATAATTTTTAAATTTGAGAGGATCTGGTACATTTCCCTCAGGCATAGTAGCACTGATCGGATACATTGCATTACGACCCCTTTGATTTTCAAACGTTTTAAAACGAATGATTTTATCATCATGATTTCCACGTACACAAAGCGCACCTATTTCTTTTGCTTTACGAATCACGGCCAGACTATCAGGGCCCTTGGAAGTCAAATCACCGGCCAAAATGATTTGATCTTCAGTGGTATTAAAGGACAAGCTATTCAACAGAGCATCGAATTCGTCTATACATCCATGTACATCACCTACTACAAACACACGTTTCTTTTGTTGCAATTCGGTATCATTGCGCGTTATGATGGGCGTCAGATTGGCGTATTCGGATAAAGTGTAGCCTTGTTTTTCTGTACTCTTTTTATTGTGATCAGTCACTACCACGGCTACGACTACCACAATAATAATAATCACTACAACTGTCACAGCTAATGCAATGTATCTCCATAATCGCTTTTGTCGTGATGTTTTATAATTCTCGGGAATTGCGTCTATATATTCTATACTCTGGGTTTCTCTATTAAAAAATCCCATCGAATTGTTGCCGAGGTTTAGAGAGAAAAGAAAAGAAAAATAGGAAAAAAAAGGAGGTCTCCTTCTATTTTTATTTAAAAGTCCTTCTTTTTGTTTACAAAAAAAAAAAAAAAAAAAAAAAAAGAGAGAGAGAGAGAAAGAGATTGAGTGAGAAAACAAATGTCATACAAATTCATTTTAAAAAAAAAGCAAGTTGTTTATTTCCATGTAACCAATTACCTTTCTTGTACACACATCTTTAAATGCATTGCACTGACATTCCCAAAAATTGCTGAGTTTTATTAGAGATGAGTTCAGTTTCCTATTATAGAACAAACGGAGTGAAAAGAAACAAAAATGAAACCCAGTTGTAACCATTCATGTTTTTTTGTTTTCTCACCCCCCAAGAGAGAAAGAGAGAAGAAAAAGGGTTTCTCTTTTTTTTCTTTTTTTTTTTCCTTTTTTTTTTTTTTTTTTTCTCTTTATT
>JNDS01002264.1:0-20138 GCA_000697035.1 Rhizopus stolonifer B9770
TTTTTTTTTTTTTTTTTTTTTTTTTTTTCTTCTTCTTCTTCTTTATGTTCATTTTATTATTATTAGCATTTTCTGCTGTTAAGGCATTAGAACTAGGCCAAACATGTGACCCTTCACCTCTCTACAAGTAAGAATATTGTAATTATCTTTTGTATTGACAATATAAAAAGATCAGGTACGTTTGAATATGACGATTCTTGTGGTGATATCTACTTGTTTTGCGATTCGACCACCAATACATGCAATTATAAGGGTTGCAGTAACTCTGATTATATTAAAAAGTAAGTTTGATCTACACTTGCTTTTACTCATATCTTGTTAGTTGGAACACAGCCTTTAGACCTATTCCTACACGATGCAATAATTCAAACTTTTGTCCTGACAATAATTCGAAATGTACACCACTTTTAACTGTTGGCTCTCATTGTGAATTGGTAATAATCCATGTTTTTGAACAATGACTAAAGAGAATAGCAAAGAGACGATGAATGTGCTGGATCAAACGCAATTTGTTTGAATTCTACTTGTTTTATAAAGGGATCTCCCTTGGGTGGTAATTGCGGTGCTGATACGTAAAAAAAATAAGATCTTCTCTGTGTTTGTTTTAACTTTTTATTTTTAGAACCGTTTATTACTCACAGGATGCAGATGAGAATATGGTACAACAGACCATCATCCGAGATAACTGTACCGATGGCACCTATTGTCTTTCCGCTGTTTGCGTGGTTTCTAAAGGGCTGAATGCAGAGTGTGATCAGGATCGTGAGTGTCTCTCGGGTTCTTGCTCCAACAGTGGTTTCTGTATTCAAGGTCCTGATGTGTTCCACGTGATTAAACCCTGGTTGTGGGGCGTATTAGGAACAGCCATCGTCATTTTCGTTCTCCTTGTTCTCGGTCTCCTTTGGATCCTTCATCGATATCAATCCAGAAAGGAACATGCAAAGAAGCACAAGTTCTTTGGGGACAATGAAGAGTTTTCTAAATACGCGTTGATGGGTGAGATGCAACAGGTGGATAGTAACAGAACCAGTATACTCTATTTGACCACACCCGATTATTTAAAATCGCAAGCCTTATCCACCAGTCATAAAAATCCCTCTTCTCAAAGTCTACACCAACCCAAAATGCGAGCCAATTAGGGACTGTAAAAAGTATAGGTTGCTCGTTTGATTGGATGACAATCACTGCTTATAAATAAATTAAGTTTTTTTTATTATTATTATTTTGAACTCTTCCACACTGTATCACACACTTGGATAACTTCCCACATAGGCTTGACATCGTGCACACGCATAATATTTGCACCACCCGCCACACAAGCAGCAACAGCACCTGCTGTACCAAACGTACGCTGACTTGCCTCTTCAACGCCTGTAGCCTGACCAATGAACTTTTTGCGACTAATACCCATCAACATAGGCAGACCATAGAGCAGCGAGTCTTCATTTTTCGAGAGATCTCCCAAGTGTCTGAGCAGTTCAAAGTCTTGAGCGGGTGTCTTTGCAAAACCGATACCTGGATCGACCATGATATTCCAGCGGTGAACACCTGCAGCGACAGCGTTTTCAACCAGAGCATGCAACGAGTGGGTGACTTCATCCAGCACATCGTTGTTTTCATAGGTTGTATTTTGTTCAGACATCATGGTATGCGCATCACCACGCATATGCATCAGACAGACCGGAGCATGTGTTTCGGCCATGAGCTTGAGCATATCAGGATCTCTTGTACCGCCCGAGATATCGTTGATGATCTGAGCACCCGCTTCCAGAGCGCGTTGGGCGACCGAGGCACGGAAGGTATCGATGGAGATGGGAAGATCAAATCCAGACTGACGGAGAGCTTTGATCAAGGGGACCACACGACGGATCTCTTCTTCTTCGGGGAAACTGTCGTCGGCACCTGGACGAGTGGACATACCGCCGATATCGATCATATCTGCACCCTCCTTTTTCATTCGCCAGGCTGCTTCAATACCTGTCTCTAGGTCGCTGTGTTGTCCGCCGTCTGAAAAGCTGTCGGGTGTGGCGTTGAGGATGCCCATGACATAGGTTTTTTTGTCCCAGGCCCAGATCTTATTTTGTTGAATAGGCACCACCTTATGCATCTCGCTTACGCCCTCGCCCTCGGCGGAGATCTTGAGCAGTTGTGATAAAAGCTGACCGTTGGTCTTGAACAGTCGAGGGTGTTCCATGTCACGAGCAACATCACACAGAGGCCAGAGCACAAATTCTCGTTCTTGCATAGAAGCGTGAGGAATGGTCAAGGTGTCGTCGGACATGACAATGTCGTTGTAGAACAAGATGTCGAGGTCGATCGGTCTGGGACCGTTACGGAACGTAGGCTGTCTTCCTAGCTCATTTTCAATTTCCTTGAGGTGTTTGAGCAAGTCATGGGGCTCGAGACCGGTAGCAATCTTGCACACGCCATTCAAAAACGCAGGTTGGTCGAGATGGTACATGGGAGCAGTCTCGTACAAAAAGCTGGTGTCCAAAACGATACTTTTGGTTTCTAATCTCTGCAATGCTTCTTGAATGTTTTTTACACGATCGCCCATGTTGGATCCCAGAGCAATGTAAGCTGTCTGGTTGTATTCGACGGGCACTTCCTTTCTATACTGTAGACGGTTTGTGTGATGAACAAAGGTTACGCCTTGTTTGCGTTCGGCTTCCAAAACTTCCTTGAGCCAAATTCTATCCCGAGTGACTTCTAGACCTGAGCAGTCTGCAAACAGGATCGCACTCGGCTTTTCTACTCGGACCGTGATCTTGTTGACATGACACTTTTCCAAGGCGAGACGAGCAACGGTGACAGCCAGGGCTTCGATGGTCTTGTAGCCCGAGGCTTCAATATGTCTTGTCAAGGTACGCACGATGGTTCTGAGATGATGAGATTTTGTCTCTTCTTTCCCATGGTAAGGCAAATTGGAAGGAAAGACCTGAAGGTTGATGATGACTACTTGCTTTTCCTCACGTTCCCAAGGGTTGACACCCACAATGGTATGTAAACGTAAATCACGTACGTACATTTCATCCTCTATACCCAAGCCAGACACCTCACCTGTGGTTGGATCTGCAGCAAAGTCTTGTTGGGAACGAGCGAGCTTGACACCAGAGGCAGAGGCGTGCAATAGGGCCTTGGGTTGTTCGACCGTGACCTGAGTACGGGCAGCACCAAACTGGACACAGCCGAGATGGACAATGGCATGAGCCAAGGCTTCCAGGCTGGCAAAACGACTCTTTTCGCCGAGCTTGGTGATCGCTTTAGTTACGTGGCCATAATGGATCGTGTTGGTCACATGGTCTGTATTTCCTGCAGCAGAGATATCTGTATAGAGCGCGACAGTGATCACCACAGGTTGTTCTTTGAGTCTTTGCCAGGCCTCGACTCCGGCTACATTTTTAAGAACCAAGTTTTTGACAAGGATTTTATCGTATTGATGTGTCATATTGTAAGGAAGAAAGAAAAGAAAAAAGATGGCAAGAAAAAAAAAAATATTAAAAAAAAAAGAGATGAGGATAGGGCCAATAAGAAGTCGATTTATGCAGAAGGAGATGGCAAGTCACGGCAAGCGTGATTGGTAATAAAGATGAAGTTTTTAGAGCTGCGACATTTTCTCTCTCTCTTTATCTTACATTAATTCATATGGCCTTTTCTTCAGCCATTGTCCTTTCTGATCTCAACGATTATATTGCGCCTTCTCAAGCTTGTATCAAGCCTGTTGAGATCGCCAAATCTGGAGATAATGGACCTGTAAATAGAAGTACAATAAAAGGTGGAAAAGTGGCTCATTTTTTTTTTTTTTTTTTTTTTTTTTTTTTTAGTCTGAAATAAAAGTAGATCAAGAAGGAAGCTATTATGAAATCAGTCAAGACGACGGACAAGAAAAGAAGCTCGAAAAGGCTTCAATTACACTAAATGATTGTCTTGCCTGCAGGTAAAAATATATACATATATATTAATTTCATAATACAAACAACACTTTATTTAGTGGATGTGTCACTTCAGCAGAAAGTGTATTAATTTCAATGCAATCACTTGAAGAATTCCACAAAACCCTTCAACAAAAGATCTATCCAACTACCGTCATTTCCATCAGTCCGCAGTCGAGAGCCTCATTGGCTGTCAAATATGGATTGAGTGCACTTCAGGTGCACAAACGATTGGTTTATTTCTTTAAGCAAGTTTTGGGAATCCATTATGTGTTTGATACAGCTTTCACTCAGGATCTTTCTCTGGTTGAATCCGCAAGAGAGTTTATAGAAAAGTTTCGATTTTACATGGCGAATGGAGGAGAGGAATTGGAAAATGAAACTGCAAAACCTAGACGAGGAAATAAATCCAAGGCACAGGGAATGCCCCTATTAGCATCATCATGTCCTGGATGGGTGTGTTATGCTGAAAAGACACACGGCGATGTCTTGCCTTACATATCAACTACCAAGTCACCTCAACAGATGATGGGATCTTTGGTTAAGGACTATTTGGCGCAACAATTGAATACGACGTAAAAAAAAAAAAAATACAAGTGGATAGAGCAAATGCTCACATAGTGTTTAGTGCCAATCAAATTTACCATGTCACAGTTATGCCATGTTACGACAAAAAGCTTGAAGCCAGCCGTCCAGATTTCCAAACAAACGAAATCCGAGATGTGGATTGTGTGTTGACAACGACCGAAGTAGATCAGATGCTCCAATCGCACGATTTTATGAATATGCCTGAATCCAGCATGGAAGATGGGTTTAGTAAAGTCGGCCTGGATCCTACTACGTCTGAGCCCACAGTGTTTGGTGTTCCCGGTTCTTCTTCGGGCGGTAGTTTAGAATACATTATGGCTCGAGCCGCACGAGAGCTGTTTGGTACCTCAACTGAGAACGTGACGATGAAGGTGGGAAAGAATGCGGATATTTGTGAATACAGCCTGATGGTTCAAGATCGTGCAGTGTTGAGATTTGCTAGTGCCTACGGGTTTAGAAATATTCAAAACTTGGTGCGAAAGGTCAAGCAGGGGAAATGTAGTTATCATTATGTGGAAGTCATGGCGTGCCCTGGTGGTTGTGCTAATGGTGGAGGACAAATTGTGCCGATAGAGATTAATGCGAAAGAATGGTTGAGTCAAGTAGAAGGGGTTTATAGATCGGCTAAAGGAGTATGGCCAGAAGACAATACAACTATTCAAGCTATTTACAAGTAAGCGATTTATTAAAGAAATTAAAGCTAAAAATAAACAGTGAGTGGATAGGAGAAAACGACGTCAAGAGAAAACAGTTACTGCATACAGAGTACCATGCTGTCACCCAAAGCTTTGAAAATCCATTAGCCACTAAGTGGTAATATCATTTTGATCATAAATAAATGAATGACAGCCACGCTTTAAAATTACTATCTCCGTTTATGCCGCCCCCAGAAACATTTTTATTCGTTTTTTTTTTTTTTTCCTTTTTTTTTCTTACAAAATGACCTCCATTTATTCCAAAAGACTTACAAAAGAACTTAAAGGTAAACAAATGACTATAGTTTACAGTAAAGTAATGATGTTAGAATTACATAGAAACCCACCTGAAGGTGTTGTAGTAGAAGAAGCAGACAACTTTCTAAAGTAAAAAAGAAAAAAAAAAGAAAAAAAAATATTAAAAAGAAATTAGTTGACATTTTTATTTAAAAAGATGGACACTTTGCTTAACAGGAGCACCTGGAAGTATCTATGAGGTAACAACAACACAAAAGTATTTTGTATTGACACTTGGAGTTTTAGAAAGAAGAATTTAAATTACAAGTAAAAGAAAGATTTGTACGACTTTTGTTGATATTTTATGTAGTTTCGATTTACACCTCAATATCCATTAGAAGCACCAGACGTTGTGTTTCTTAAACCTTTTGTACCCATTCATCCGCAGTAAGTTTATATAAATTATAGAAATACGCGTCATTATTAATATTTTTTTTTTTTTTTTTTTGTAGTGTAAGTAAGCCAAAACAAAATATAGAATTGATTTTGTATTAGATTTATTCCAATGGACATATTTGTTTAAATATACTTTATAAAGATTGGTCGCCTGTACAAACAGTGGCCCATGTCTGCTTGTCAATTCTTTCCATGATGTCTAGTTGTACAAAAAAGGCAAGTTATTTCCTAGTGGCTATTTCTTTAACAAATTTTATAGGAACTTCCTCCGGATAACGATTTATATGTGAAAAGTGCAAGTGCTTCGCCGAAAAAGACAGCTTGGGCATTTCAGGTAAAAAAAAGGATCCAAAGCTTAAATTCAAACTAATAATCATTTATAGTAAGAACAAAGAGAGAAAAGAGGGAAATACTAATATTTTATTTATGTATTTAGTGATGATACAGTTTAAAGAAAAAGAAAATAAAGATACAGATTTGTTATTTTTTTTTAGTTTAAACAACCCAAGCCAAAGCCTTTCTATACCAAGGTAACACCTCGTCTTGTTCGTTATCCTTTTCTATATCCAATCGAGTAACACGGCCTGTTTCGAAATCAACATCCAACAAAGGAACAACCTTGCTACGTTTGATGACTTTGTAGCCAACATACCAAACAATGACAGGTACGAGACCAATATAGGCCTTGACAAAATCTACACCGCTAAAGGTGGGTGTAAATGAAGTATAACCTATTCAATGTGAGTATCTGCTATAATTATACGGTTTGATGATTACCTTGACCAAGAATAACAAAGGTAGTGAGAACTAAAGCGACAATAGCAGACCAAGGATAGGCAAAGGCCACAAAGGGCAAATCAGATAGTTCTCTTCCTTGAGCCTTGAAAGCTCTTCTGAAACGAATATGAACAACAGCGATACCCCACCAACTGATGAATCCACTGACGGCTGTGATACTCAAAAACCAGACAAAAGCGACAGAGGCGCTGTAAATAGAAACAAAGACACAGAGGAATCCGATAAGAGAAGAGACAATGACAGCCCAATAAGGAGATCCCCAACGGTTGATACGACCCATCCATTTGGGAGCTAAACCATCTTTGGAAAGACCGAGCAGGGTACGTGAGCAGGTATACAAAGAAGAATTGGCAGCACTTAACACACTGATCAAGATAACTGCATTGATGATATGAGCACCCACGCTGATACCAGCTAAACCAAAGACCAAAGTGAAGGAAGCAGTGGCAGGATCTCCGTCCTCATTGGCTAAATCAGGGTCATTGAAAGGAATACACAAACCAAGCAAGAAAATGGTGATAAAGTAGAAAAAGACGATACGCCAAAAGGTATTACGAATTGCACGAGGTACAGTCTTGGTAGGGTTCTTGGCTTCACCAGCAGTGATACCAACGATTTCAGTACCCATAAAGGAGAAACCGGCTGAGAGCAAGACATTCAAAGTGCCAAGACCACCGTTGTTGAAAGCACCGGGGTTTTTCCAGTATTCAAAACCGATTGTTTGACCGCCTAATCCACCAGAAGTCACACAGATACCAATGATGATAAACACGAGCACAATCAAAATCTTGAGAATCGCAAACCAATATTCGAGTTCACCAAACAAATGAACGCCAACCAAATTGATCATCAAAATGATGAGTACAAATATAGTGGACCATGCTGGATCCGGCATCACTGGTTTCCACCAATTAATAATAGTTGCAGCAGCAGAAATTTCGGTAGCAATCGTAACAGCCTATATTTTGCACGTCATTAACAAATGTATTCTTCCAACTTTCACACACTTACCCACTGTGAGAAAAAACATCCAAAAGAAATAAGATAAGGTTTAGATGACTGAGTTTATATATGTTTTTTTTTTTTTTTTTTTTTTGCATCTTACCGAGAGCCTAAAATGAAGATGAATAAATGGAAACAAAATGATGAATTAAACTTACCAATAGTTCCAACCCAAAGCAAATCCTAAAGCAGGATCAATAAATCGTGTAGCATAATGATTGAAAGAACCAGATACTAGGAGAAGCTTAGTATGTTGTGTAGGACAAATCGTGTGTTACCTGGCATATAAGTAGCCATTTCACCCAGACAGGTCATCAGACAATAAACCTATATTGAGTAGTTAGAGATTTTCACACGACCAAACTTCCAGTAAATACCATTAATCCGACTATAAAGGAATTTAGTATTTATTAAACTATACAAATTATTCACTTACTAACAATATAAGCAATCAATGCTCCTGCAGGGCCAGCCTAATTGTTTCCAAAAAAGAAAAAAGAAAAAAAAAATGTGAGCTAATTTTTATGTGTGATGTCAATATATACCGTAGAAATATTTTGTCCAGAATTAAGAAACAAACCGGTACTATTACAAGTTAGAAAGTGATTAAGAAACATTATTGCTTACCCAATACAGCCACCGAGAGAGATCATTTGGATATGACGAGCACTAAGACCTCTGGTAGGCTGTCCTGATTGAGTGCTTTCAATAGCACTATCCGGTATATCTTCGATTGAAAAATTTGTTTGATCATAAACTTCTACTTTATCATTATCAAACACCCTCATCGGGTTATCCCCTCTTTCTAATTGATTGGCTTTTTGATCTTGTCTCATAAAGAAAAAAGAAAGTGAAAAAAAAGTGAAAAAATTGACATCTCTTTTTTTACACCAATAAAAACTTTTTGGCATTCCGTACTCCGTTTCATCATATATATAAAATTACGTAGACTGTTCTTAATAGTCTCAATAAGAAATGAAGTTATCTTTATCTTTATCCTTATCTTTTAATTGATAACTGTACAATGGGTAGTACCATTTTTAGATTTTTTTTTTTGTCTTGTTTAACCAATAAAACGTCAAAAATCTTGAAGTTTGTTAAAAGTTCAAAATCTTTACAGTTTTGACTGTTTTTTGTAAAGAACCTTTTTATTTATATTCTTTGTAAGAGAGAATAACCGAGTGGCCTTTATGCTCTAATACAGTTTTTCATGTACTGACACACTTATATTACCAAGTATTTTTCTTACAAATTTTATTCAGACTTGTAGTAAAATTCAATAATTCTTTGTCCCAAATGTGATAGTTTGTGTTCTTTCACTTGAACACTTGTCCTCCCCTTTTTTCATTGGTCATCAATGCTGTGGATTTCATTTTTTGGTATACAAGAATCTTCACTATTTTGTTAAGAGAAAAGTTTCTTTGTTTATATGCTTCTCTTTTAAACGAATCGACCTCAACCAGGAACACGTTATTAAAAGAGGTGAAATATTTTATTGTCAGCAAGGCATTAAAAAGGTCCCCCCTCCTCTTTTTTTTTTTTAGAAACGCGGCTCGGGGAGAGAAAGAAACACAAGGGTCCGACCGATGAGTTTGATGTGCCAAAAAGTTTTTTTTATCTTTATTTCACTTTTATTTTTTGAAAAAATTATGCTACCCCAATTTAGCTTCATGTTTGGAGCACCACCTGCTTATTATATGCCGCCGTATTATATACACAATGTATATTACCCAGATCCATTTTATAGACCGCCATTACCACCACCTGTTGAAGGTAAATAAAATATCAATAGGATTAAGTCTAATTTGGCATAGAGATAATCAACCCATTGAGACAAATAGATGAATTCAATGATCTGATAAGTTCAATGGAAAACGAGTTTCAGAAACAATGTGATGAGTAAGCCATCGTTGAATATCTTTTGTGTGTGTTTGTGTAAATGTATTCATCTTTCTCCCATGAAAAAAAAAAAAAAAAGTCTTTTTAGAAAAAGATCAAGTTCTTTAAAACGAGAAATAAAAGATATACAAGAAGGTATAAAAGAATAGTTTTTTTTTTTCAAATTTTAACACAAAACACAAAGGAACACATGCGGTATTTCAAGAGGCATTAGCGGATATCGAATCAAAAAGAGAACAGATCTTAGACTACGCCGAACATTTAAAAGAATATGAACTGACATTAGCCAAAGATCAATTTAATATGGAGCTGAATATAATTGAGAATGAATACGAGGTGATTGTCTATTATTCTAACAAAGCTAATTATTTAGAGCGAGAAATGTCATCTTGAAGAAATAGTAACACGAGCCATTGAAGAACAAAGAAGATTAATAGAAGAAGATGAGGAATATGATGATTTGTTTGATTTAGTAGACATCAGGATCTCTCAAAAACGTAAAAAAGGAGCTTTTCATCCTAGACCTGAACGACGAAGTAAGAAATAGAAAGACAACAACAAGGCTCTCATTATTATATAGTTAGAATACAAACATTGTACAACATACATGCTTCACCTGGATTATTAGAAGAAGAAGAACTTGAAAAGGATTTTATACACATGAAGGTAGTATGGTATAGAAAATACAAGACTTGTTTATCCAAATTACTTCTATAGAGACATAAGAGTAAATAAAAAGGGGAAGGGATTCATGCTCTGAGTGAGAAAAAAAAAAGAACACCGCGTAAAGCGGCTCTTCTTTCTAATGTTCAAATCAATTTCCTCTATTCACATCAAAATAGAAAAGAGAATTTTATAAACTGCCAATACACTATATATATATATATATATTCACGCGCATACTATTCTGAGGACTTTCTCTGTTAGTAAACGTGTTTGATTCAAGAGAAATCAAACATCTTTTTTTTTATGGAAAGAAAGTGAAAAAAGAAGCGACTAAAGTAAATGCAGTTTTTTGTATGAACGATGTAAAAATTAAAATTTCTTTACTCATTGCTTTGAGTTTCAATGACATCTTCACGCTCTGAACATAAGAATCCTCCAAGTCATTTATTGCTTCATATGTCTCTTTAATCATCCTCTATAATACAT
Organism: Rhizopus stolonifer B9770; assembly: GCA_000697035.1. Lineage (NCBI taxonomy): Eukaryota > Fungi > Mucoromycota > Mucoromycetes > Mucorales > Rhizopodaceae > Rhizopus > Rhizopus stolonifer. The sequence goes on from JNDS01002264.1 coordinate 10,760, forward strand.
ATGTATAGGAAATTGTTGGTTATAAACATGTGTGATTACTACTGGAGCAAAAAATATACATATATAAACCAGAAAAGATTACAAAGCTTTCTTAAACTTGCTTCACTATTTCTTGCTACTACTGATACCTCAACTGAGCCTACACGCGTTTTGATAAACAGCTTGCTTTCAGACATCGATAGTCGCCAGACTCTTATCTTGATTGTTACAAAGTAAATGGCAGAGATGATGTTTAGTTCATAAAGTATTAGAAGAGATACATACGTATTGCTTGGATAAAAAAAAACGCCTGTCTTCTTGAATATCTTAAATTTTCTGTAACAGAATATTTGACCAATATTGTAAAGCATCGAAGCTGAACCATAACCATCCATATGTTTTCTTGGGGCTATCGATGTGATAAAAATGATCAGTAGTTTGAAGAAAGACAACTTTAATTTTGTATCTTTGTTCACGATGATGCTTTTAGAGTTATATAGAGAGCTGTTATCATTGATGATAAGAAGAAACTCATCACCAACAGCTTGTAGGAAATCGATTAAGGACTGGATAGTATAAAAGTTGTAATTCACTTCAGATTTATAGACACAACTATCATCAACAAACACTTCAGAAACATTAAAGCAAAGGCTATTCTCAAGAATTAGATAAATTCCGACCATAAACTTGTAATATTCACAAACATTGAATCATACTATGAAAAAATCATATACACTTCTGCCAACCTGTTATCTGTGACCAATTTGCCACCGAGTATCTACAAATATACATATACAGTGGCCTCTCGATATAAGAGTATTCGATTTAAGATGGAAGCTTTTAGGAACCATTTATGTCTCCTGTACTAAAACGTTGTACAATATAAAGGTATGACCGATTTAAGGATGAGTTTTTTGAAGATCTTGGTTACCCTCAAGTTGAGGAGCCACTGTATGCGCATCAGTTAGTACTATGCTGAATAAAAAGAAATAGAGCCTGGCTCTACAAGTCGTATATAAAAAAAGTATCCCTTGGCACTGTATCAAAGATTGCATTGTAGAATTCTTTATCATCAATGCAGAAGTCAGGCATATCTTGGACGATATGCTTGGTCTTGTCAGCGAAATCTTTAGGATAATACCTTTTTATTATCTCAGAACCAACCTTGTTTCCAATTTGGATTATGTTCAAGTTTCCCAAGCTATTTATGCATTTATGTATAAACGAGGATCAGTGTTAGATACTGACTAAAAAAATCAGATATGGGATATGGTTAGATAGCAGGAATTGACGGTAACGTTATTGTAGGTAAGGGAGAGGACAAAGGTGACACATGCTTTTTTTTTTTTTTTTTTTTTTTTTGGAGCCAATATTTTGTTCTATTGCCTGAAAACATATTCCAAATGCTGTAACTGCGAAAGAATCTTGAGTTAAAATGTTGAAAGTGATGCCGGAAGGCTTTTCATCAACTGCGGATACTGAACAATGTATCTCCTTCACGTCTTTTGGTGCATTGCTTCTATTTTTGAAGATTTTTAACATGCTCAGATGCGTATTTCTTCACTACTGAGCATCAGACCCTAAAATACTACAGTTTTTCATTTTTTCAAAAAGAAAGCAACCCTTGATTCTATTGGGGTTTATTTAGTCGGATTCATTGTTATAAGAAATACTTCTTTTCTTATCATTATTTCAATAGAAAAGAGGAGAAGAAAAAAAGTGATCATAACAAAGCCCTTTGCATTTGATTGGTGTAGATATTCAAGTGATTTTCATGCTTTAATAGTTTTTTATGTGTTGTACGCTTTTTTTAAGAGGTATTTTTTTTTTTTTTTTTACTAAAATTTTTTGCTCCATTGCGAAATTTCCAAATTCCATGTTCGGAGAGCATCAAAGTGTGATGATTTTTTAAAATATGGTTACAAGTGTATGGCAGGTGTCCATTAATTTATTTTAAATAAAATCTTGGCTCTTCTGGTCAAAACAAGACAAAAGATGTGCTTTATTTTAAATTTTCAAAGCAACAAACCCCATATATACCGCTAGTGTATGAAAATCTCTTTCAAGCTAACAGGATCCTTTATCGGACTTTTTTGGTTGCACTTGAGTTGGTTCCGCTAACACGTGTCTGTTCCAGAGATATACAAGACCTGTGAAACAGACCAATTTCAGTTACTTTTTCTTTCCTGTAAAAAAAATTATGGACTTAGAAAAGCTCAAGAAACATATCCCCTTAATTGTGCCTGCTTGTCTTGCCATCTCTTCTCTATATTATTTGAGTCGATCCAAGCCAGAAAAGAAGGGATATCGAGAGATTCCTTACCCTCCTCACTCTATTCAATGGCCTATATTTGGTAAAAAAAAAAATTAGGTTTACATTTTATCATATTCTAATAATCGCGTTAGGCCATATGCTTTCTTTAGGAGCCGTTCCATCTAAACAAATCACACAGTGGCATAAAGAGGCTGGTCCTATTTATAAGATGAAGATGGGAAATCAACAGTGGATCATGATAAGTGATCCTCTCTTGGCCCATGATATATTTGTCAAAGCAGGTGCAGATACTTCCTCTCGTCCTTATCATCGATTCACAACCGATGTTTATGGCATGAATAACAAGTAATTTTTTTTTTTTTTTTTTTTTTTTTTTTTTTTTTTTTGCAGCACATCAACCAAATCTTATTTTTTATTTAGAGGTGTTATCTTTGCAACATATAGTAACAAATGGAGAAACAAGAGAAGAACGGGTAAACAAAAATGTTAAGAATTTGACTGATGAAATATAGTCAGTACCATTTTGAACCCAAATTCTGTTGACAAATTCGGTCAAGTTCTAGAAGCCGAAGTGGACAGTTTGATGGATCGATTGGGTGATATTGCCGATCAGGGCGCGCTCCTGGATCCCTTTGAACAATTACAGCTAACGTCACTGAACATTGTCTTGACTGTTTTGGCAGGCGTGCGTTATCCAAACACAGATGACCCCACCTTTGTCGCCATCAACCGATTCATTTATAGGGCCATGATTTACGCTGGTGTCGCAGGCGATCTGGGTTCTTTTCTCCCAGGCATGGGTTTGTTAGACTGTTTGACGGGTACAGAGAAAAAATTGAGGGACCTTATTGAAAATGAACGTGATCCGATCTATAAAAAAATTATCAAGGAAGCTCAAGAGAGTGAAAAAGATTCGTTGATTAAGGATTTGACGCAGATGATGGAAGAAGGTGTGATCGATAAAGATGATTTGATTGTCATGACTGGTAAGATAGTATTTCTCTTTGATGTGGACTAATGTACTTCTTTGTTTAGGTGATCTGATTGCAGCAGGTTCAGATACAGTAGCCGTCTCTCTTTATTGGGCTTTTGCCATTCTTTCTGAAAAGCCAGAAATACAACAAAAAATTATTGAAGAATTAGATGCTTGGGAAGCCAAACACCCAGGCGTGGTACCGTGCTTTAGTGACCGAAATGAGTTTCCTTATTCTATTTGCGTACAAAAGGAAGTAATGCGATTTAGACCAATTACCAACTTTGGTGTCCCTCATTTGGCGTCTGAAGATGTCTCAGTCAATGGTTACTTTATTCCCAAGGGCACTATCTTGATTAGTAGTATGTTAGCCATGCATTCCAACCCCAACGTTTATGATAAACCAGAAGAGTTTAGACCTGAACGATTTTTAAATAACACCATTCGAATGGGTGCAGCTGCAAATGCGAAAATAGATGACAGAGATTTCTTTGCTTTTGGTTGGGGAAGAAGAATATGTCCTGGTATTCATTTGGTAAATATACATTTATGAATTATTTGTATATTAAGCATACTTTTTAGGCTGAAATAGAATTATTTAATTTCTACGTTCGCTTCTTTTCTAAATACACTATTGCACCAGAACTTGATTCCCAAGGAAATCCTGTTCATATCAATTTGAATGATTATATTGATGAAGGTATTATCATGAAACCAGTTCATTACAACATCCGCATATTGCGTCGCGTTTAATTATAAATAAGAATAAAAAAATACGCGTTTTATAATACTTGGATGCAGAAAATGACTCTATTTTTTATCAAAAAAATAAGAAAAATAATGATAATTAGGAGTGCAGAAATGTGTGTATGTGTGTATGTGTTTTTTTTTTTTTTTTTTTTTTTTGGAAGGTTTGTGATTTATATTGACTTTTGATGAATATCTGTATATACCTACCATGAGTACAATATGACAAACTGATAGTATTTAGCAACTTTAAACAGTAGGAGGTCCTAAACAGCAGTACCCTTTGATAGCAACAAAGATGAATGGATTGTTTATGACTGATGTAAGTATCATATAAATGTTATTTAAACATAAATGGGTTCCGCATCCACGAGAAAAAATCAATGGAGTTTACCGTCACTGAATACGTGTTGATATTCGCCCGAGAATTCTACTGTTATCAAAACAAAAAAAAAAAAAAAAAAAAAAAAAAAATAGTCAAGTAAAAGACAATGAAATAGAAGATATCAGTTTATTATTTGTAAAGAGAATGTTTATTTATATTTTTTGAAAAAAGTATGTTTCCTATCTAAATTATACGGTTGTTTTCTGCCGACAATTTATCCCATACTGGAGTTTGATATCTTTGCCAGCTTATATGATCATCGTTTGGCCTCAGGTGGGTTAGTCATACAATTGAGCTTATTCGTTAAGCAGGGCCTTATGCCATTTACGATGCGCAACAATAAACTAGAGTGTCTGTTCATCATATGGATTGAGATATGTTAGGATGGTAAGATCAAGATCATTGTTTAATGGATGATCAAGACATTACCTGTACTTAGTCTTATGATATTTCTATCAATCTTTGCTCATTCACAATGGTAGAATTCATCACTCTGTATTTGTTGTTGACACCATCAGCAAGAGATGATGTAAATTTTTGTTCATGTCTTTTAGTCTCCTTTTTTGAATCCTATTGAAGAGAGTGCTGACCAAAAATAAAGAGCAATATTAAAAGGAACCCACTTGATAAAGAAAATATACTGACATCTCGCCTTCCTGTACCTTGTCAATCATTTACTGTTCAGAATTGTCAAGGTCGATTTAAGCATGCTGTGATGTTCTGGGGTAGGTGCATTGACAAAGAATAAGACTTAAGATAAATGTTATTTCTACATATCATTTTCACTTTACATAGTTCGTCAAATATATTTACAAGTTGTACCAAAATCCTGTATATCATGCATTAAAATGACATTGAAAGACAGATGTTTTTGCGTGGTGTAGTGGGGTGCAATAACGCTTACGTTACGCACACAAAGTTATTAAATTGAGTTAAATTTTGAAAAAAAAATGGATGCGACTATCAACCCCTACTGAGATATTTTTGTCTTATACCGTCGGTTACTAGGTGCATTTAAGGAAGCGTAATTTGCAATAAGTAGATTCTCTCTCGTTCTCACCCAATAAAGAGGTTCAAGAAATTCATCGACTATACAATCTTATATTATTGCTCACCTTAGTAATCAGCAATACTCATAGTTACCGCATCATGAGTAAAATTTGAACTATAAAGATGGTATACTATTGTTTCACTAGTTTTTCATTTGAATATTTGCCAACAAAGGATACTACACACCAAATGGTTTTTGACCCAAACTTGGTAATTTTTAACAGACCAGCCAATAAACGCTCGTTTTGAGCTTAAACTATTTTTTGGAATTTTTGAAGGCCTTAAATCTTGAAGGACTTTGTTTTTCTTTTTCATTTTCTTTTTTATAGTTTTGGAACTTACACATGTTATCAATTAGCCACCGCAAAATGTAGAACATATTAGCGTTGAATAATCTAGAAGAATAACGGCTATCTAAAAAGTTGTCAATGTCTATTGGAGTAAATTCATATTTTCCTCTACAGGAACCTCAGGACGGTAAGGGGAAACAGCAAATATTGTCTTGTTTGTATAAGAAATATGTGGAGATATGGTAGATATATAATATATAATTTAATACGTGGTGTAAGGTTGTATGAACCTCTTTCTTACTCTTTTACTTCTAGTCCTTTCAAAAACAAAGACCACCTGATAATGAACCATTACTAGTATCAGCTATTGATTGTTGCTGAACAGGGAATTTAATACCATTGGTAGTATTTGGATCTGTTGCTTGTGATCTTTCCCAACAAATGAACCGCAGTGTCCCATCAAGCTTCTAAATGTCCTTGTACATCCTTTGGAATTTCTATAAGTCGTCAACGCGTCTTGAAGTGCATCATTTCCGGTGGTTTTCAACAGGTTTTTCCAAAGAAAGAACACCAAATATTTTGATATATCCAGCAGTATGATGTGTAAAAGCTTCACTGGGCAATCTCTCGTGGCATCAAAAGCATTCAAGCGAAAAAATTCTTGATTTCCATGGAAAAACCAAGCTTGTCGTAACTTTTGTACACATCTGATCCGATATTCTGACGTAACAAAAAACTAAAAAGGAAATAATAAGACGACAAAATTCAATCCTCTCTGGGTTGCTGGGCTCTCAAAATCTCGGTGGGTGTGTAATACCCGATTCTCAATGGTTTTTTTTTTTATTTTTAGAAATTGTCTCATCTATATTAAAAGTTACGAATGAAGTTACAAAAGCAGTGTCTTATAAAGAACTGGTTCATGATATGGATGCGTTTATCAGCAAGTTCAATGGTAAAAATATCAACTCTTACAAGGGTGACTGGAAGCGTAGAATTAAGATGTCTGTGAAAGAAATAGGTTTCAAGCTGGTGGCCTTTGATGACCTTGTTTAGTTTGCAATTGAAAAAAGGCTACATCAAGAAAATACCATAATATCAAGCTCTAGCTCTAAGACCTCTAAATCTGGCAACTACATCTTGTCTTTTGATGAAAAAAAACGTGTACTTGGTATATTGGATGCCATTGCGAAAAATGACAAGTGGACGTTGAGCACCGGTACTGTTGTTGAAGACAAGATGAGAGAACTAGTCGTCTCTTCTTCCTTTGAACACCCAGTCCATTCACTTATCATTGATCCATTCGACCCTATTTGGAAAAAGCACTTCACTACCGCTGAACTTTCCGAAATCAATTTATTCAAAGCGAAAAATCTGGAAGACTTATCTGATGACGTTCATAGCTACCTGAACTTATATGACCAAGAATGGGAATCTGCTATCGATTTGTATTGTTTTGCGAACAACCAAAAGCACCATCCTATTAAAGAATTTGAGAGAGGGTGGATCAAAGAGAGTATGCTTTAAGTCTCAGAATTTTTTTTTTGGACAATGATACAATCAATGTCAATGATTCTTCTGAAGATGACCTACTTCATTCTGTCTGGCGCTTTGTATACAGAGCATTCTCAAGAGGTCAAATCAAGGCCATGCTTGGTGAGAGTTGCAGTGTCGCGGTGGCCATGAGTAGAAATAAGGACCGCGCGTTGGAAGTCTCGGAACGACGGCCAAGGAAATCAATAGGCGCTAAGTTGGACGTTTTGTTTAAAGCCGGCGTACATGAACTTGGTTCTTGCGAGGCTGGTAAGAGCAATATTGTCCCTGCGGATGATAAGTATCTTGATGATGGGCTTATGAAGTTGCCGAAGACATTAAGAGATATGCTCGCTATGTTGGTGACCGCAAACCCGGAGAAGGTGAACTCTCTTGTCACTGTCGGGTTTTTGATGATGGGACTGGAAATGGAAGTTGTACTGATGGACGTACCAGTAGGCCATTCGATTTCGAGGATATCCAAAAGCCCCAAACTTCAGTTTCCACTTTCAAAATCAAATATTGCAACCGATTTTATCTCTCTAATTGAAATAACGTGGAAGGGAAAAAGAATGATGGAACACATTGTTCGTATGTTGAATGATAGGAAGAGAAAGGCAGCTGCAATGATGTTGCTGACTGACGTTGATAATGAAGCTATATTATCGTTTTCTTTTGTTCGCAACAAGTAGTTGTTTCAGTTTGTTTTATTGTTTGTACCAAAAAGAAGTGTTTTTAATTAAAGTTTCCATTATTCATTCTCATTCAAAATCACGTGTTTTTGGTTTCAAGCATTTTGCTTCTACTAGTAATCACGAGAAGGTCAACTCCCCTGTCATTTTATGGAAAACGATAAAGAGATTATTATTATTATATTTATCCAAAATATCCATAAAGGACTCCATACATCCTACGATATAGTATACTAAGATACCTTTTGGGAGTGTTCTGCAGCTTGAGTTGTGGCTTCTCTTTTTTTTTTATGTATTTTGAGAGAATTGATTTTCAATTTTCGCTGCATTGTTTTTTTTTCCACGGCTCAGCTTTTGAAAAATCTATACTACATTTTATCCTAAAATGAGACGGCTAATAAATTTAAATTGGTCACTTTGAATGTATGGCACAAGAAGATTGCCAAAATAATTTTTAGACAAGTGGGGAAAAAAAAATAGATTATTCTAATTCTTTTGTATAGACACATGTCAAAAGGTATTCAAGACAATACGTTTCATTGTTCAGAGACTTATCCTGCATCGTGAATTACTGCAGCGATAACTACAGCGGATTTGCTTTGTGTCGTTTGCTTTTGCTATATTCTTCAGAGAAAGATCCTTTTTGTTTGCTTGCATAGTTTGTTGAAGGTCTTCTAAAGTATATCGGTCTTGTACCATTTTTACGTAGCTCGAAAAGGATCTCGCGAAAGTTCAAAGTAGCGACCAGATCTCGGTTCCACAGACGAGGAGTGTCAGCATCCTTCAAGCATTGCTGGTTTGTGCACCTGGATGGAGAGCGTTATTAAATAGCTGTGGGCTTATATATAAAGTCATATTACCTTAAAAGGCCGTGATAGGTCACTTTCGGCCTTGTATTTCTTCGGAATGGTCTTGGATGTTTACTTTTTTAAACTTTTCAAGCTAACCTTTGCATGATAGGCACACACTTGATGTTTTATATTCGTCCAAAAGATACACCTTAAAACCTTTTTTTTTTTTTTGAACATCTTTCTTATTCCCACTCCTCTAATAGGCTCATGATATTTGATATTCTCCGCCGACCAGTTACCAATAACACTTGTGGTGTCATCCCCAAACTTGCCTCGAATACTGCGACAAAGACGTTTGTCCGATTGTTGACGGTTAATCAACGAAGAAAGTTTCATTTTTCTAAATGGTAACACGCCATCAGGTCGTTCTTCTTTTAGTAAATCTTCATTTGCACAATAGTCGCCTAAAACACCAGCGACTTCAGCGCGTTGGTGAAGGTAGTCGACAATTTTTTGTGGTATAACAGTCGATGAACAGAATCTTCCAAGAGAAGCTTCTGCAGCAGTAACTGCCGCTGGTTTACTGTTTTCACGGAGCTTCCTGAATTTTCTTGTCTTCGTTTCTACGTTTCTTTGATTGCTCGTGTAGCGGTATAAACTCTTCTTT
>JNDS01002266.1:0-14436 GCA_000697035.1 Rhizopus stolonifer B9770
CCCTTCCCCCCCCCCCCCCCCCCCCCCCCCCCCGCTTTTTTTTTGTAGCCACGGCTTTTGCTACTGCGTCTTCTTTTTTTCGAATGCACGGCAATGATACAGCCTACGCAGACCTCTTGCTTTCCCACAGTGCTCAGCTTTACAATTGTTCCAAATCTCTTCAGCATGTACGCTATCAATTTTCAGTTCCGACCCTTGCTACCGTGTATGGAAGTACAGGTAAAAAAAAAAAGGTACAACAAATGTGTATAGAAATTCATAGTTTATAGATTATCTGGATGATTTGGTTCTTTCTTCTCTTGCCTTGTATAAAACAACGGGTAATCAAACATATTTAGACGATACTTTGGGATATTATCAGTTGACCGATTGGAGAACAAACCATACAGAGCCCCTGGATTGGGATAATAAGGTAACATAAAAAAATAAAAAAAAAAAAGCTGATTTGATTAGTATGGTGCTGTTTACGTGTTACTGGCCGAAGCTTTATTTAATTTATCCACACCAGACACTTCACTTCAAAGAAGAAATGATGCAGAAAAGTATTTGGATGGCATGGTTAATCTAACTTCAGTAAACCAAACAAAAGGTGGATTGTTATTTTGGGATGGCTACAGGTAAAAGGCATGCCGTTATGTGCATATGTGCAGAGAACTCAAGATGTTTTCTTGTTGTTACTATAGTGATGATAACAGTAATGCAAATGCAATGAGCTCGTGTTTTCTTTTACTTGCTTACTCTGCCAAAATACTTCGACCGTTACTATCAATAGATCCTAATAACCAACAAATTTCAACGAAAATTCAACAATATGAAAGTAAAAAAAAAAAAAAAAAAAAAAAAAAATTATTATGACCAACAAGTAATATTAACCTGTTTTCTAGATCTTGCTCATACACAATTGGACTATATCTTTGGCAAGAATCCTCTTGAACAAAATTACGTGGTTGGTGAAAGATCCAATTCACCGAAATACCCACACTCTGCTCTTGCTGCAGGGTTTACATCACTTGCAGAAGCTATTGCTAATCCAACCGACTTGAGCCACTCGCACACTATTTATGGAGGTAACATGGATTTATATTCTGTACATGAACCTAACAGTTTTTTTTTTTTTTTTAGCTGTTGTTGGTGGTCCTTCTAAAAATGATTCATTTGCAGACAAACGCCTTGATTGGTCTCAGACTGAAGTAGCCTTGGACTATAATGCTTGTTATCAAGGTATATTGGCTTACCAGGTCATGTACAGTCCGCACGGTCCCTTTTATGATGTAGATCAAGTCACGACCGTCCACCCGAGCGAGGATGCATATCAATTTCCTACCTGGGCTTTAGTCATCTCCATTGTGTTACCTATTGTCTTTTTGATTTTCTTGTTGGGTGCTCTCTTTTTGTTCTGTCGTCGTTATCGTGGCCGTCGTTCGTCTGGCGGAGATGGTGAAAGTACAGTTCATGAAAATAAGCCACCGATCAAAGACGAAAACGACAGTTAAAAAAAGACCTTGATTGTAGTTGTAGTAATAGAGATGTATAAATAAATAGTTATCATATATATTTTTTTTTTTTGGTTATTGGGAGATCTAATCTTGTTTGTGATACATCAAAACTGAATCTTGATAACTCATAAAACCATTGAATCCAATACTAAAATGTGGCTTTTCAATTATAGAAAATCATATTGACTTTACACAAAAAAAAAAAAAAAAAAACACGCAGACACATATGAAATGAGCAACGATTTGTCATAACCTTTCCGATCATTTTAAATCACCTCATTAAAATAAAAACAAGTGTTAATGAACCTATTAACTTCAATTAAACAGCAGAATATGACAAAAAAAACACGAGATTTCTTGTTTTGTAATATTTTTTGGAAGGTAAAGTTCTAGATGTCATCTTTAGATCAAAGTCGCGTATAAAACCATTTTTTTCATCTCGGAAACAAACGTAACTGAATTCCAACATGTGTGTAACTTGAACCTCATTATAGAAGTGTTTAATTCAGGCTTTTTCTTTTTCTTTTTTTTTCTTTTCTCTTTCTTTTGCAAATATGCTTTCATCTATTACTCGTACTTCAGTTAAGCCCAGTCGTATGGCCTCTCGTGCCTTTGTTTCTACTTGGAACAATGTACCTCAAGGTAAAAAAAAAAAAAAAAAAGATAGAAAAAGAATTAGAATAACCTTTTATTTTCCCCGCATTTTAGGTCCTCCCGATGCCATCTTGGGTGTTTCTGAAGCGTTCAAGAAGGATCCTTCTCCCAAAAAGATGAACTTGGGCGTAGGTGCTTATCGTGATGACGGCGGAAAGCCCTATGTGTTGACCTCTGTCAAAAAGGTAAAAAAAAAATCATTGTTTCTCAAACAGAGTTATACTCATCTTGTATTAAAAAGGCTGAGGATTTGATGATGCAAAAGAACTTGGATAAGGAATATGCTGGTATTACTGGTTTGCCTGCCTTTACCAAATCTGCTGGTGAACTTGCTTATGGTGAAGACAGTCCTCTTATTAAAGAAAACAGAGTAAATCTTATATATATATATATTGTTAAATATTTACAATATGATAGCTTGCCATTGCTCAATCTATCTCTGGTACTGGTGCTCTTCGTATGGGCGCTGAATTCTTGAACGCTTGGTATCCTCATGCCAAGAACATCTTGGTACCTAACCCTACTTGGGGTAACCATATTCCTATCATGAAGAACGCTGGTCTTTCTTTGGAAAAGTATACTTATTTCGACAAGAGCACCAATGGTCTCAACATTGATGGCATGTTGGAAGATATTCACGTAAGTCATGTCAAATGTACTGGAGTTGATCTAACATTGTTATTAGAAAGCACCCAAGAACACTATTGTCTTGCTCCACGCTTGTGCCCACAACCCTACTGGTGTTGACCCTACCCAAGAACAATGGGATCAAATCTCCAAAGTGATCAAGGTAAGTCATATATATATATATATATACCAAATCTAATGAGATATCTAGGAACGTGAACATTTCGCCTTCTTTGACATGGCTTACCAAGGATTCGCCTCTGGTGACTGTACTCGCGATGCTTATGCACTCCGCAAGTTTGTCGATGAAGGCCACCAAGTCGTCTTGGCCCAATCATTTGCCAAGAACATGGGTCTCTATGGTGAACGTGTAGGATCCTTCTCTATTGCCTGTGCGGATGCCGAAGAAAAGGCACGCGTCGACTCTCAATTGAAGATCATCATCCGTCCCATGTACTCTAACCCCCCTATTCACGGAGCCCACATTGTCAGCAACGTCTTGAACACCCCCGAATTGAAACAAGAATGGTTGGGAGAAGTCAAGTCAATGGCTGATCGTATCATCACCATGAGAGAGAAGCTCAGAGGTCATCTTGAAAATGATTTCGGATCCAAAAAGAGCTGGAGACACATTACCGACCAAATCGGTATGTTCTGTTACTCTGGTATGACACCCGAACAAGTCGACAAGATCAAATCTGACTGGCACGTCTATTTGACTCAAGACGGTAGAATCTCAATGGCTGGTATCTCTTCTTCTAACGTCAAGTATCTCGCTGAAGCTATTCACAATGTTACCAAAGATTAGTTTTTGTAAATAAATCATTACATTCCATTTAGATTTTCTAGTGTAACGCTTTTAGAAATGCGGGGAAAGGAGAGAGGTATCATTTCAAATTCAGTTACTTAAACTGTTTACTGTAAGAAAAAAATAAGTTCTTTTTTTTTTTTTTTTTTTTTTTTTCCAATATTTGAATTCTGTGTGGAAAAGATGAACTGATGATCCGAGTTTCAAATTTGACAAGAAAATCCCTATTAAACTTGCGATGAATTCAAAAGATCAAAATAAGGCAATATTTGTTTAAATTAAGAATAAACAAAATATATCCGAGAAAAGCGTACATTATGTGAAACCCTCTCTCTCTCTCTCTTTCTCTAATATTTTTTTTCACGTGAAATACTCACGTACGTACACAAATACATTTAAAAGGAGAGAAAAATAAATAAATTTATCTCTTTTTCTTCTCATTAATAAATCATGACCAAGAAATACACCACAGAAGAAGTAGCAAAGCATACACAAGCAGATGATTGGTAATTTAAGATCATTATTGTTATGTCTACTCATATATTAGTAAAGTTGGATTATCGTTCACGACAAGGTTTATGATATTTCCAAGTTTCTAGATGATCACCCAGGAGGCAAAAAAGTACTCTTGAAAGCCGCCGGCACAGACGCCACCCAACAATTCGAAGCCTTTCATAGCCCCTCAGTACTGACCAAGATAGCCACTCAATACTTGATTGGTGATATTGGCACGATGGAAGAAGAAGAGCAGGATATACCGGACGCCAATCCGCTCCAAATAGGTGAGTCTTATGGTGATATGGTTCCCTTTGGTGACCCAATGTGGTATCAAGACTGGTACAGTCCTTACTACAATGATTCTCATCGTAAGGTTAGAAAGGTTGTTCGTGATTTCGTTGAGCGTGAGATCATGCCCTATACGCACGAATGGGACGAGGCCAAGGAGTTGCCTCGTGAAGTCTATGTGAAGGCAGCCAAGGCCGGTATATTGGCATCGGTCGTAGGTCAGGTCGAACCAGAGTATATTCCTTACGAACTTCCAGGTGGTATCCAACTCAAAGATTATGATCATTTCCATAATTTGATTATGGCTGATGAACTCTCTCGTTGTGCATCTGGTGGTGTAAGTCTCTCTCTCTCTCTCTTTTTTTTTTAGAATTTTCTTGTGTTTAACAGTTCTTATTTTAGGTAACTTGGGCTTTAATGGGTGGTCTTGGTATCGGTCTTCCCCCAGTTCTTCATTTCGGTTCCAAATTCCTCAAGGAAAAGGTGGTACGTGACTGTCTCGCAGGTGAAAAACACATTTGTCTAGCCATTACAGAGCCCACAGGTGGTTCAGATGTAGCCAATCTTCAGACGGAAGCCAAGGACATGGGTGATCATTATCTGGTGAATGGTGAAAAGAAATGGATCACAAATGGTACCTTTGCCGATTTCTTTACGGTAGCCTGCCGTACAGGCGAACCGGGCTTTAACGGTCTTTCCTTTCTGCTGCTCGAACGTACGATGCCGGGTGTGACGACACGTCAGATGAAATGTTCGGGTGTTTGGCCCTCAGGAACAGCCTATATTACCTTTGAAGATGTCAAGGTGCCCAAGGAGAATTTGATTGGTAAGGAAAACAAAGGATTCAAGTATATTATGCAAAACTTCAATTCGGAGCGTATCGGGATCATCATTCAAGCCAATCGCTTTGCTCGCTGTTGTATGGAAGAAGCGCTCAAGTATGCACACAAGCGAAAGACATTTGGAAAGCGCTTGGTAGATCATCCGGTGATTCGAAACAAGTTTGCCAATATGATCCGTAAGGTGGAAGCAACTCATGCTTGGTTGGAGACCTTGATCTATCAGGCTAAAAATATGCCTGCGGAATTGCAGCCTATTCGTCTCGGGGGTCCCATTGCTCTCTGTAAGGCTCAATCCACACGTACCTTTGAATTCTGTGCTCGTGAGGCTGCTCAGATTTTCGGTGGTTTGGCTTATACTCGTGGTGGCCAAGGTGAAAAGGTGGAGAGATTGTATCGGGAAGTAAGAGCATTTGCTATCCCTGGTGGCTCAGAAGGTAAAGAATATAGAAATAACAACTTACTAATAAAAGGGCGCGTAGAAATCATGTTAGATCTCGGTGTACGTCAAGCAGTCAAGGTAGGCTCTTTTATGGGCGCTAAAATGTAGTGATCCTTAATGACATAAAAGGAAACTTTCTTTTTTTTTTTCCCACGAAATAAATTTAAAAAAAGCACAGATTTTCACACGGTGAACAACCTTCCTCCTCCTCTCCTCCCCCCTTTTTGCTTCTTTCTTTCTTTTTTTTTTCCTTCAAATGTTGAGAGCAAAGATATTTTTAAACTTGAGAAATCCGTTGATTCAAAGTTCTAAAAGATCATTTACTATTACTACCAAGGTTGGCTTATCACAAAACAGAATTTTATCATTAATTTTTATTAGTTGTTGAATAATGTTTCAGTGGCCCAAACAACTGAAACCAATACGACAAAATCACCTTGGATCTCGGATGATATGTTTACTCGGGATATAAAGTTTATTCAACAGATTGAACCACTGAAAGCCTATCGAGTGATGGACCATACAGGCACTGTATCTGATCCAGACCATGATCCTAATCTTTCAAGGGAAGAGGTTACCAAATGTTACAAGAGCATGGTTCTCTTACACACTATGGATGGTATCTTGTACGACGCTCAACGACAAGGTCGTATCAGTTTTTATATGACGCATTACGGCGAAGAAGCCATGGTCGGAAGTGCAGCTGCTTTACAACCAGAAGATGTTGTATTTGGACAAGTAAGTAATCTTTCTCTCTCTCTCTTTTTTTTTCTGGTTGTTTATTTCTATTGTAGTACCGAGAAGCCTTCATGTTAGTCTATCGGGGATTTACAATAGATGAGTTTGTCAATCAGTGTTTTTCCAATGAGTTGGATTACGGAAAGGGAAGACAAATGCCTGTTCATTATGGATCCAAAAAATTAAATTTTCAGACAATTTCTTCTCCCTTGGGTACTCAAATTCCTCAAGCATCAGGTGCAGCTTATGCATTAAAATTATCTGGTGTCAATGCTTGTGCTTTGTGTTTCTTTGGTGAGGGAGCTGCCTCTGAGGGTGATTTTCATGCAGGCCTTAATATGGCTGCTACCACGAAATCGCCAGTGATCTTTTTCTGGTAAATTTTTTTTTTTTTAACTTTTTATTTTTCTTATCTCACAAATGTAAAACTAGTCGTAACAATGGATTTGCCATTTCTACACCCTCCTCTGAACAATACAAGGGCGACGGTATTGCCAGTCGTGGTGTTGGTTATGGTATTGATACCATTCGTGTGGACGGAAATGATATCTGGGCTATTTACAATGCCACAAAGACAGCACGAGAAATGGCCATCAAGGAACAAAAACCTGTTCTGATCGAAGCCATGACTTACCGTATCGGTCATCATAGTACTTCAGATGACTCTACTAAATATCGCGACCGAAAGGAAGTCGAAGAGAGAGCCCAGTTTGATAATCCAATGACTCGCCTCAGGAGATACATGGAAGCCAAAGACTGGTGGAATGCTCAAGAAGAAGAAGACTATCGCAAAAAGGTCAAGAAGGAAATCTTGACCAGCTTTAGTGCTGCAGAAAAAAAGAAGAAGCCGGCTCTTAAACATCTCTTTACAGATGTCTATGATGAATTGACACCAAACTTGATCAGACAGCAAAAAGAATTGGATGAACTCATCAAGAAATACCCAGATTATTATAATACAGATGCTTTTGCTCTGAAATAATTATAAATAAATTTTTCATGCAAAATAAGTGACTTTTTCGTAACTTAATAAACATTTATTCTCCTCTTTTTTTTTTTTTTTTCTTTTTTCTTTTTTTTTTTTTAATATTATCATCATGACAGTTCTTGACATTCGAGGCTGTTTAGACGATTCTCCTACATTTAGAAAAAGAATTCAAGCCCATGAAGAGTCTATTCAAAACTTTGAACAGTCTTTAAAGACTTTAATAAAACTAACTCGTTCTCAAGTCGAACTATCCACAGGTTCATCTCCCCACAACCAACGACCTAAACTAAACTTTTTTACTTTTTAGCTTACAGTCAGCAACAAAAAGAACTAGCCGAAGCTTACCTTTCTTTTGCGCACGCTCAAGATGACCCTATTGTCGGTAAAACACGCACATACACAATTTTGGAATGTGTCTTTAAACCATTCCTTCTTTAATAGCTCAAGCGTTAGAAAAGTTTGGAAAATCAATAGTTGAAGTGGAAAAAAGTAGAGCCATGTTTGTAAGCACAAAAAAAAAAAAAAAAAAAAAAAAAAGACATTTTTGGTGGATTCATCTCATCTGTTTTTTTTTTTAAAAAAAAATAATAATAAATAGAATACTCATGTCACCGACACATTTATTACACCACTTAATACCTTTTTGAAAGAAACGGTTTTACCTGTCAAGGACCTAAAAAGGAAATTTGAAAAGTCTAGCGACGATGTCGATTCAGCTTTATCGAAATATATGAGTAAAAAAATCAAAGATCCCACTTTACAAGAATCAGCAAAAGAACTGGCCGATGCCAGAAAAGTCTTTTACAAAACCTTTGTAGAATATGTCAGTAAATTGAATGATATAGAAGCTAAAAAGAAGATTGATTATATGGAAAATGTAAGACTATAGCAATGTATACACGCTGACTTTATAAAATAGGTATTGGCTTACATGTATACTGAATCTGCTTTTCATCACCAAGGTTACGAGATATTAAAGGATTTGGAACCTTATATGCGTGATCTGACAGGACTTTTACATGATGTAAGAATTTCTCAAAAAAAAAAAATTACCAGAAAACTTATAATGTAAAGACAAGAGAAAGATACAATGAAGAAGTACAAGAGGCCACACTATACCAAAAAATACTTATGGATGTAAGGAGCCTTTGTATGTGAAACATAAGCTCACAATTTTTAAAAAAGAGTACAACGGATCAATATAACCCAATGCAAGTAGCTTTGGATGCAGAGAATTTAGCAGTAAATGTGAATAAATCCGGCTATTTATTTGAAAGAAAAAACGGCCGAGTCTATCAGAGTTGGTCTAGAAAGTACTATAGCATATCCAATGGGGAACTCATCAGTGTTTCGCGTAATGCAAAGGTAAGATAGACATTAATCTTATACTTTACTCATTGAACAGGCAAAAGATGAAGACGGGACCCAGATGTGTAATTTACGCGTCTGCAGCGTAAAATTGACCGACGGTTACGATCGACGATTCTGTTTTGAGGTCATCTCGCCCAACAAGATTTTGGTGTTACAAGCGGAAAATGAACAGGAGATGAATGAATGGGCTGAGAGCATTCGTGTGGCCAGTCAGTTGGCGCTCAACTCAAACGACAGCTCAAAGTATATCCAACAATCGCCTCATTTGAGAAAGGTAAATGAATATTTATATACATAGTCCACTTATATATTTCTATTTAGAGTGCTATAGAATCATGTAGTTCGGCTCAATTGACAGAACAACAGGATGAAGAAACAAATAGAAAAACATTGAAAAAGATTCGATTTGTTCCTGGCAACGATACATGTGCCGATTGTAAGGCAAATAATCCGGAGTGGGCTTGTACCAATTTGGGTGTGATTGTATGTATTGAGTGCTCTGGCATCCATCGTAGCTTGGGAGTACACGTGAGTAAAGTAAGGTCTGTGGCATTAGACAAGTGGGAATCAGAATCCATTGAGGTAACAGCTCAGAGATATTAAAAAATATTAAGTTATTGTTTTAGGTAATGCTTCAATTGGGTAACACAATAGGAAACAGTATCTTTGAAGAGGATATTCCTACGCATTTAAAAGACTTTCAGATAAATCCAGATTCGAAGAGGTAAGGCATGGATGGTATTGGGATACAACTAAATATATATATATGTATATGTAGTGTGGAGCGAGGTTTATGGATTATTGAAAAATACGCCAAAAAATCATTTGTAAAGCAAATAGAAATGGATAAAGATAGCTTGGATAAAAAGCTATGGGATGCCGTTTCTGAAAATGATTTACCGAGTGCATTAAGATGTATTGCACAAGGCGCCAATGTAGACTGTAGGAGCGCAGAAGCAGGCTTACAAACTGCTTTACAAAAGGCCGTGGATAATAATAATGAGACCACGGTCGAATTCCTTTTGCAGAGTCAAAGTAACGTGAATGAAAAGGACGGTAAGGGCTGGACAGCGCTTCACTATGCAGCTGCAAACAACAATGTCCGTTTGGTGTTAGCACTGCTAAAAAGACACGCACAACCTGATATCACCGATGATTCAAATAAGGTAACTGAATAATAATAATAATAATAATAATAATAATAATAATAATAATAATAATAATGACTCATATTGTTATAGACACCTCTAGACCTTGCAGTAGATTGCCAATCTGTACAGACTGTTACTGCCTTGAGATTGTTTGCATTTGACAAGCAACATAATTCCTCGCCTTCTAGTTCTTTAGATTTTGGCTTTAGTGAGGCCATTTCTTCGTTTAAACATACAAATATGGAACGTCCCAACATTACTGCCTCACATTCTGCTGTGGATCTGAGCCACACAAAACTCATGGTTTCCAAGTCGGATGCTGTACTGATAGATGACCAAAACAGTGAATTACTTCACCCGGAAAAATAGCTTATAAACACCTGATGTGTACTACTTTGTTAATTATTACCACTCTTTTCTTTACTATTTAATACAATAGATTCCCCTCCCCATCTTTAATATACTTATTCGAATTCTGTTCCAAACTGAGGCCTGGGTGTCTTGCTTTTTGTTTTCCCATCCGATCATTTGTGGTACATCCCCACCCCTTAATGGGGATTTACATAATTAATCCCTGACAATCACTGTGATATGCGTTCTTCGGCAATAATGTTCTAAGTAGAAGAATTCATTACTATTTTAGGAAGTTCCTAAAGGTTTTTTTTTTTCATCTTGTCCCTCCACTATTTATTGGAGTCACGACGTCATAAACTGAATGTTCGACAGTGGTACAGTATTTCCGCCGTCAATTGGTCACTTTTTTGAAAAATCTGGTCGCTCTTTAAATTTTAATTGGACACTTTTGTGAGTTCCAATTGGTCAATATTCTGAAAATCTATTGGTCACTTTTTTGAGCCTCAATTGATCACCTTTTTCAAAACCACTTGATCACTTTTTTGAACCTCAAATAGTCACTTAAATAAATTAATTGTCTTAACTCCTTACTACAACTTCTTACTTTGTTTAATTTGATTATGGATTCTAGCACAGCTTTTTATCACGAAGACGGAAGAGGAAATATATATGATGAAGAGGGCAATGATGCAACAACGTTTAATGAAGCCCCTTCTTTTCGTCTCAAAAAGTTAACCGATCTCAAAAAACTTGTGAAAAACAACACTTATTTGGAATTGCAATCAATCGAAGAGGTTGATGTTGAAATGAAAGAACCAGCAGCCAAAAAAGAAAGGGAAACTGAATACAACGTATATACAGAAAAGGATCGGCTACTGTATCTCCATTTCGTTTTTCAAAAGGGCATGAAGCATAAGAAAGCTGCGGAGGCTGCCAACGTCAATCAGCATACTGCACGAAAATGGAAGCAGAAGTATTCACAAAATCCTGAAGAATATGTGCCTCACAAGCTAACGAACCTTGTGTCTTCTCGCCCTGTGAGTCAACTAGACGATAGGCACAAATACCACTTAATCAGCTTTTTTTGATGAGGACAAAAGAGCGACCATTGAAGATGCTGTCAACAGCCTTACAAAAAGTTTCGAGGATCTTCACATAAAAAAAACCAGGGTGGCCGAGTTCATGAAAGATGAATGCAATCTCTCCATCAAAGTAATCTCTAGACATCCCTCCAAGAGAAATAGTCCTGCTGTCATTCAAAGTCGGGCCGTTTGGGTGAAGGAATGGCTAGAGAAAGGGATGGTTTACACTCGTAATTGTGTGTTTTTAGATGAGTCAGGATTTGACACAAACATGACTCGTGGAAGAGCTTGGTCAGCTATTGGTAAGCCTGCTATTGTAGAAACACCATCAGGACGAGCTGTATCTCATACAGTATTGGGAGCTATATCTTCTGCAGGCGTAGTAAATGTGTCCATGAGAGAACCAGGTAATATAAAGAGAAGAAAGGTAGTCGGAGCAACTAAGCGTAAGACACCAGGTGACAAATTGTCAGTATCCAGTGGAACTACTGGTTCTCATTATATGCACTATATATATATATCTCCTCCTGATTGGACCTTTGCTCAATTTGCCCCAATGGATTAGCTGGATTAGCTGGATTAGCTGGATTAGCTGGAATAAAAATACTGGATTAGGTGTATTAGATGGATTTGATTGGCTGAATTAGGTTTATTAGGTGAAATAGGGAGAGGAATTATAGCACTAGTTTATAATTGCTTTCTGTGCCCTGAAACCGAATTTACTGCTGCACAAAACTTATTGAAACATCTTGACCGAATACACAATCTTGGTTTACCTGCACGCGCTCCAGGGACAAGGCATCGAAACACGTCTGAATTTGCTTACATTTGCCATACAAATACATTATGTAACTCTGCAATCGAAAGTCATCACGCTTGCCCTTCTTGTTTCTCACATTTTGTAGAAAAAGGCGATCTTAAAATTCATGTTCAACAGGACCATGTTAAAAAAAGACCTCAAAATGACGAACAAGATTCGATCAGCAAAAGGGTGTGCACATCCGACGTATCTTTTTCTAACAACAAAACTACAATGACATTTACAACTGTAATTGATAATTTGTATGTGCCATATCAACCGAAATTATCCGCAGAAACCATTGCAAAACTAAAGTCAATGGTAAAGATCTGGACATCGTTTAATAGGAATATATCTGATAACGGCAAATGTTATCGAGCGCAAATGTTTAAACCAAAATCAGAACAGAACATTTTGGATCGACAAGGTTATTCCAATCTTTCAATCCATTGGTGATCAAACAGGCCTTCTTGGTTTTGAATGGTGCGAGAAGATCCCACAATCTCATGTTCAATCCGTGATGGACACAGATGCTTGGAAGCTTGGAACATCAAGAAACGTGGATGGTCTTGGGTACAATCTGTATGACGAAGATTTATTTGTTTTGGAAGCGTCATCAGGACAGGATAAGGAAGATATTACGCACACAAAGGATGACACCCTTAAGAACATTCATAGCTCAATATCCATATTGAACGCGCTGGTTCGAAAGTTTCAAGATGGCCGTTTTTCGACGGCAACGAATCTACGTACCTTTTCTGTGCAATCTGTCTGCAGCACGATCACACTTTGTTCAACAAGCTTCGATCCTGATAACATTGGCGGATACATTCATGAAGAATTGCGTTTTGCGGACATTCCAATGACTTACAATGATCGGTACAAATGGTTAAAGGTATTTGAACTTGTGGTCAAGCTCGTAGGCATGTTGCGAAAGCAAACAATAGTCCATCAATAATTGCTTAAAGAACACACAGGAGCTGCACCGGTTGATGAGATGGAGTCCATCAAATTAATATTTTCCACAAAAATACCCCTTCACTAGTATGTCCTTGTTCATGTATAGTTTATGATTCACCAACGAAAATAAGAACATTAAAGTTAAAGCACAATGAAATCCTCTTTTTTTCTGTTTTTGAAGTAAAGTTAGCATGACAGGTTCTTTGATTTCTAGCTTGATCTTATCAAGCTTTCGAACACACTTAAACATCAATTTTTGCCAAAACATTAAAATCCGGACCATTCTTAAAAGTTATAAGCTTGGTCCTATTAAGCTACTAAACTAAAGATGCTTAAACATTCGAAAGGTATGGGACTCGCTGGTCCGTCATGGCAATTTCCAGGAGCTTTGGCGGCTATCCTTGCCGTGACACCCCAACTTTCGACTGTGTGGTGCTATTTTGTGCTGCCTCTGGACAATGGGCGAATGGGATTGTTGTTTCTTTATCATCACTGCTTGATATTTGAAACTTTTATAGCGTATAAATGTTTTCTTATACGAAAATAACTAATATACTTTTTGTTCAATTAGTGGAATACAATGGTAAGCACTGGCAGTAGAGTTCTGTAAAAAAAATGTATGAACGGCAAATTATAGAGATCCATGGAATACGCATGATTTCCTCGTTGCAAAAAGAAATTATCTGGGTATTTTATCTTTAGCAGAATAAGAGATGGATAGTTCCTAATGATTATTTACCTCTATCTGAAGCATATATAAGCGTATATCAGCCTAGGTCAGCCTATGTTAGCCTATGTTAGCCTATGTTAGCCTAGGTCAGCCTAGGTCAGCCTATGTTAGCCTATGTTAGCCTAGGTCAGCCTAGATCGGCCTGAGTCGGCCTGGGTCAGCCTGAGTCAGCCTATGTTAGCCTAGGTCAGCCTAGGTCAGTCTGGATTTATAAGCCTATATAAGCCCTTAGAAGCCTGTAGAAGCATAAATGAGTCTAGGCCAGCCTTGTGGTGATCTGACAGTCAATCGCCATATTATGAACATGATAAGAATATGGTGCAACTTGCAAATACAATTAATGAGATCTGTAATATTCTGAAATATGAAATAAAATAAAAAATAGAAACTCTCCAACAAAGAAAGAAGCAACTCGCAGTCGTTTATAAAGATGAGAATGGTGATGTTGTGTTCAAACGTAAGATTAAAGAAGAGAAGAATGCTGAAGTAGAAAAAGATGAAACAGTTAAATCACCACACCCAGTAGCATAATAAGCCAAAGTATATTCAAGAGAGAATAACATAAATAATTATTTAGACTGACTGACAATAGAAATGTCGAAAACCGGAGC
>JNDS01002267.1:0-11571 GCA_000697035.1 Rhizopus stolonifer B9770
AAAAAACTTTTTTAAAAAAAAAAAAAAAAAAAAAAAAAAAAAAAAAAAAAAAAAAAAAAAAAAAAAAAAAAAACCCTTGGTCACGCAAGTCACGACATCTCTTTCTTTAGGAATTATATCATAATGGTCAGTTTAAATGATACTCTGTATGAGCGTGTATGTGAAAAAATGAGAGAAAGTGACTTCACAGAACAAGAAATTCAAACAGTAGAACAAGCAAGAAATAAGCTTCGAATGCATAGTAAAAAAAAAAAAAAAGATACATTATGCAATTAAAGAATGTTGACATTTTCATTATATAGCAAGAATTGGTGCATTTGCTGGAGCCACTGCTACTTTTTTCATGGGTAAAATAAAAAAGAAGAAAAAGAAGTATATTAACTAGTTTTTTTTTTTTTTTTTTTTTTTTTAATATGTATAGGCAAAAGCAAACAATTTAAACCACTTCGATTACTTTTATTGACAGGTGGTGGACTTGTGTTTGGTACTCAAACAGGATTTATTGCGGGAACTTTAGCAGGACTTCGATTAATCAATGGTTTACCTAACCCACAACGTGTGATTGGTATTATGAGAGATATACAGTAAATCATTTCTTAACAAAAAAAAAAAAAAAAAAAAAAAAAAAAAAAAAAAAAAAAAAAAAAAATTTTTTAAAAAAAAAAAAAAAAAAAAAAAAAAAAAAAAAAAAAAAAAAATCTAAAACAATTTAGACTAGAGACAGTGAAGGGAACGACTGCGCCTTTGAATCAACCGAGACCTAAGGTTCAGTTACCTCAAAATGAATTCTTGTCTGATAATAATAATACAAATGATGGATTTTCACCTGATATTTCAAATAATGTTCAAGCCAAGGAAGAAGGCAAGTAATGAAGAAGAAGAAGAAGAAAAAAATTAGACTAACGAAAATTTGACAGGTTGGGAAAGTTATGAAGATAAGCCAATGGAAAAAATCAATAAAATAGAAACTACAAATGCTTGGGATAAGATTCGTGCCGAAAGTTTACCCAACACAACATGGTCCAAGATTCGTTCCGAAGCTCAACAGAATTCAATGGATGAAAATCAGATTGCAAAGGCACGAGCAGAAAGAGCCAATCGACTTCGAGAACGTTCAGAATTCGAACAAGAGTTACCACGTACAAGAGAAGAAGCAAAGAGAACACCAGTTAGAAGGAATCAATTTGGTGACTTGTTAGAATAAAAGCCAAAGGGGGTCGAGTATGATTAGCAAATCAGCCAACATCCTCAGAAATATGTCAATAAATACACACATACGCCCCCCCTCACACACATACACTCACACAAACCACACGCGTTTTTCTTTTCTTTTCTTTTTTTCTTCTTTGTTTTCTCCTTTTATGTATTCCAAACACTTGGTTACTAACCTATCCTTGATCGCCTTGACGTGTTTATACTATGTGTCTGCAGTAGATACTAGAGCTCAAACTGTTCGAAATGCATTTAAACATGCTTGGGATGGCTATTCCAATTATGCTTATGGTCATGATGAATTGGCTCCTATATCCAACAAGATAAGCGATTCAAGGTAATTAAACATTCCTCACTTTGATAATAAATATCTTCATATATATTAGAAACGGATGGGGAGGTACACTTGTATTGACTTAATAATCAAGCCCCACTTAACTCCTATCACCCTTTTTTTTTTGTTATTTAGCATCTATATTTGATGGTTTAGATACAATGATTATCATGGGATTAGAAGATGAATATACGCGTGCAGTACAACATATCAAAGCAGTTAATTGGACTGTGAGTGATTCCCCCTCAAAGACATTTGAAACAAACATTCGATACCTCGGTGGTCTCTTGTCCGCTTATGATTTAAAAGGGGATGCCATCTTGTTAGAAAGAGCTGTTGAATTGGCAGATAAAGTGATTATGCCTGCATTTGAAACACCCAATCGTATACCGGCTGCTTATGTGGATGTAGAATCGTAAGGAGCAAAATTGCAAAGAACTTTACTTGACTATAGTTTTTAGGGGCCAACCCATGGAAGGAAATGTTATCTTTTTGGCTGAATTTGGTTCACTTCAATTAGAATTGGTGCGACTTAGTCAATTGACGGGGGATGGCAAGTATCAGAAAGCAGGAAACAATATTTTAGAAAAAATTTCAAAAGTACCTTCTCAATTACCTGGATTGTATCCAATGTTATGGAATTTAGATACTTTTACTGCTGAAGGCTGTGAGTACTCTTTAAAAAAAAAGAGAGAGAGAGAGAGAGAGAGAGAAAGAGAAATACTCATTCTTCTTATAGCTTATATTACGATATCTGGTGGTTCTGATAGTTACTACGAATATCTTTTGAAAACACATATACTAATGGAAGGTCAAGAAACACTTCAATTGGATATGTGGAACACTGCAGTAGACAGTATGCAGAAACATCTTCGTTCAGAGACATTGAATGGTAGAGTGTACCTTGCTGAGATCGAACAAGAATTCAAGTTGATGCAATCAGGAGAATTAGTAAGCTATAAAATCACATAGTATTAGAATGCTCATCATTATACCATAGGTTTGCTTTATGCCTGGTAATTTGTTATTGGGTGCAGGTTATTTGAAGAACCCAGAGCTCGCTGTCTTCGCTCATGAATTAATGGAATCGTGCTATGGTACATGGTCTGATTCTCCTACAGGTCTTGCGCCTGAAACTTGGAGCTGGATTGACAAGTTACAGAACATGACGGAGTATCCTGATGATTTGAAACAAACGATGCTTACCAAAGGATTCCTTGCTCAAGATCCCGGATATGACTTAAGACCAGGTAAAAGATTTTTTATTTAAATGCGCTTATATTGATTTGCTGTAGAAACTGCCGAGAGTTTGTTTTACTTCTATCGAATGACGGGTGATAAGCAATATCAGGTTAGTCTTTAGTCATTAGATGTTATTTTAACAAGCTTATATAGGATAGAGCATGGAGTATATTTGAAGCTATTGAAAAATACTGCAAGACGCCTTCTGGTTATACTCGTGTATCTAATGTTACAAACTTGGAAGATGTGGGTCCTCTAGACTTTGAAGAAAGGTAAATAGAAAATAATTATTATAACTTGTAACTTATCGTTTGCTGTAGTTATTTCTTTGCAGAGACTTTGAAATATCTTTATCTTATCTTTAGTGATCCTAAATACATTTCTTTGGATGAGTATATCTTTAACACTGAAGCTCATCCATTTAAACTCAAGACACCCATTCAAGTACAGGCCAAGGTATTCAATTAATAAATACTTTTCAACTTTTTTTTTATTTTATAAATTATTGTAAAGAGAGATAATGGGGGGGGGGAATAATAGACAGTGTATACAAGCTTTCTTTACTTCTTTTTGAATTTTAAAAGAGAGGGCAAGAGTATTTCGACGGGACCAGCTTTTTTCAAAAAGTCGTGCTACATATAATATAAACAAATGGAACAAAAACTTTTTTTATTCTTTTTACCTGCAATAATTCAGTTGCTGTTGCTCTTGATTTAACATCGACACATAAACACACAGCCAAATAATTTCTCAATTCACTGGAGAGAATATCAGGTGTTTTTAAAGTGGGAGTTCCGTTAGTAGCAATCAAATAAAGGGCCTTCAAGGGTTCCTCATCCAGATAAGGAGGTTCTTTTTCAATCATTTCAATGGCCATAATACCCAACGACCAGATATCAACCTTAGCTCCATATTCTTTTTGCTTGACTACTTCAGGAGCCATCCAATAAGGTGTACCGACCATAGTGGCACGTTTGCTCTTTTGGTCTGTTAGTTTGGCACAATAGCCAAAATCACTTATCTTGACTTGGCCTTGAAAGTTAAGCAGCACATTATCAGATTTGATATCACGATGAATGATATTCTGTGTATGCAAGTGATCGAGTCCCTTGGCAGTCTAAAACATTAGTTTTCAACCAATCATTCTTATTTTTACCTCGTAACAGACAGTGGCAATCTGCTGTTCGTTCATTGTATTGTTATCAATCACATCTGTTAGTGGACCCCCTTCCATGTATTCCATAATGACCCATAAATGGTTATGAACCAAATAAGAATCCAAAAAATTGACGATATTCCCGTGATGTGATTCTTTCATGATCATGATTTCGTTCACTATTAAATCTAATCTCAACTGTTTTGATAAATCCATTCGTTTGACGGCCACTTTACAATCTGTGTTTATATTATTAGCCAGATAGACTGATCCTGAGGCCCTAATGAATTGTCAGTATTTCCTTCTTAATTATTGTTAAGTTACCCTTGGCCGATACGTTTGTTATCTGTTTTGTAGAGTAAATTTGGATTGCCTGCGTTGACAACAGATCTCAACTTTTCCAATATTTGATTCTTGGACATTCCACTCACTCTTTGTTCTTTTTTTTTCTGGGATGGCTTTTCTACCAAAGTAGCTGAGGTACGGTTAGAAGGAACAGGCGTTGATATTTGGTGTTGTGGCATAGGTGGTTTAGGTGCAAGACATCTCATCAGATTCCTATCACGATCCAATGCAGCCGCAGCCTCTTTCAATCTTTCCTTTTCTCTTTCGAATTTCAAATTCTTCTCGGTGGACAGTTTGGGTAAACGCGTGGTGTTTTTACGTGGTAAGGAGCCAGTGGTATCTAAGGCTATTTTGGGTTTGGTTGGCTAATAATAATTAAGGGTTATTATTAATTTATAGCAATATTTTTTTTTTTTTACCCCTTCTACTTTTATAATATTATTTTTATGTTGATTCTAAAATAAGAGAAAAAATGAATACAATTGTACATAAAAGGGAGGTACCTCGACGGGTGCTCTGGGTAGATCTGGTCTAACCTTTTTGGCAGGTGTGGGTCGTGCGGGAGGTTGGCGGATATGTGCAGGCGTAGATTTACTTGCACTGATCGAATCATTATTCCATTCTGGTTTTGGTTTCTTTTCTACTCTAGTTTGTTCCGTATAAAACTCGAGTGCTTCCAAAACCGCTTGAGGATTCTTGGCTGCATCTTCTGGGGTGATTTTTGAACCTTTTAATAATACATTCCATTGATCAGGTAGTCCCTAAATATTATATTAAAAAAAAAAAAAATTAAAGGAACCAAGATAAAGATAGAGACTTACAGTAAATGCGCCTGTGATGGGATCAAAACCAACATGAACTTTATGTACAAAATCTGTAGGAACAGAAACACCTAGAGGAGACCTCTGTAGGAGAATGTTGGTATTGAACTATTTAGTTTTACTTACATTGTATATTTCATCCATCCAAGAATAAAGCTCTTCATCATTTCTACAGGCGATATAATATGTTTTTGTTTTTGTTCCCAATTCAAAACAATAAGGCTTTAATTCAGAGCGTGTGACAGAAGTCATTTCTTTCAGTAAAACGGTGGCTACACACAGACCAGTTTGCTAACACGATAAGTGAATGAATAGAAAGCCGAATTTACCTCATTTCTGTGAAAAGTGATGACCTGGTCTCTCAAGACAACATATCTCTTTGACCAAATCCAGGCACGTAAACCATCCTCCTTGACCTGAAGGTAACCATCTTTTTTAATGTCAGCCATGATAGAGAGTAAAGAAAGAAAGAGGTACAAATGGGCGATAATTTATGATTCACAATAATAAAAAGGGGGGGGGGAAGAAAGATAATTTAGGGGAGAAAAAAAAAAAAAGTCATTTCGGACCCTATCCCGAATGAATTTTTTAACCAAAATGTGCATAAATGACCCCAGTTAAATGTGATGCAAATCAATATAAACCAACATGCAGGTTCAACCTGATATTCGCATTGTTTATCAATAAAAGGGATATCTTTTGGCGGTCAATAGGCTTAATTTTAAATACAAAATAATCTGTTCCTCCCTTCATCTCCTATTTAGTGAGTTTCCCCCCTTCTTTTCTTTTCTTTAACTTTCTTTTTTTTTATTGACTCCCCTATAAAAACTATGACCAGTACACTTTATTTCTCTCTTCTTCCTTAAACTGTATTATATTGTATCAAAATGAATTTTAAAAAAAAGGAAGAAGTTCTTTCAATGAGCGCGTCCTATGGTTCGCCTACAGACGCAAGTGTTTCCATTCGCCAATCACAGATGGATGATATGAAATCGTTTCTTGCCACTGCCCCTCACCATCAGTGGGAGAATCCAATCAAATCATTTAGATTACCCAATGGTGAATCAATCAGCTGTGTTTTATGGGATGATTTGTTTCATATCTCG
The DNA here is from genome assembly GCA_000697035.1 of Rhizopus stolonifer B9770. Classification (NCBI taxonomy): domain Eukaryota; kingdom Fungi; phylum Mucoromycota; class Mucoromycetes; order Mucorales; family Rhizopodaceae; genus Rhizopus; species Rhizopus stolonifer. Next base: position 6,217 of record JNDS01002267.1, read on the forward strand.
GGTACCGATATCGTTCGTTCTCTAGTCTTTCGGTTTTACGCCTTTGGAAGACCAGTAGTTAACATCAAGAAGTTTGAAGAAGGCATTTTTTCCGATTTGCGTAATCTGAAGCCTGGTCAGGATGCCAGTCTAGAAGACCCCAGATCTGAACTATTGGATATGCTTTACAAGAACAATTGTATTCGTACCAAAAAGAAGCAAAAGGTATTTTACTGGTTCTCTGTCCCACACGATCGTCTCTTTTTGGATGCATTAGAGCGTGATCTGAAACGTGAAAAGATGGGCTTAGAGCCTACGACAAAATCAATGGCAAAACCAGCTACTTCTCTTACCGTTGATTCAACTCAAGAATTATTTCAAGAAATGAGAAAAGGCTCGCCACCTTTAAAAACTCGCATACCTAATTCAACCATATCATTACAAGGTAACACACGCATATAAAAAAAAAAACAAAAACAGAACTTTCTCCCTAAAAAAAAATCAAACCATAAAATAGTTACTCCCACAAGCAATGAAATAAAAAGATCACGTGTGAACTCAGTACCCACTCAATACTGGCATGAGAGCGTCCAATCTTCGCAGTCACTTGATTACAAAAAACAAAAAGCGTATTTTGGAAAGATGAATGATAAGCGTAGAGGTCGCGCCCTTTCTTCTTCCCAATCATCGCCTATAGGTGTGCGTAAGCACGATCAGTCTTATCAAGCACCAACCAAAAGCACAAGCTTTTCTCGTGTCTCCTCTTTTGGTCCACCTCCTCAAACCAGAAAATCGAATAACAATCAAAGTCGTTTGGCAATGGCTGCCTATAGAGCCGGCTTAGCTCAACCTGATACTATGTCTATACCATGGAATAACAATGATTTGTATTCAATCGAGCCCCAAGAAATGCTTGGAAATGTGTGTCAAGTCGATATGTTGACGTGTTATTTATGTGGAGAAGGATTTTCGGAAACGACAAGCCTGACAGAACATCAAAGAAATGTGCACCCTTTAAAGGAAAAGGACTGTATGTTAATGCCAGATTACATCCTTAATAACAGTCAACAATGGAATTTACTGGAGATGCAAGGCACAAATGAATGTTTATTCCCAGTGTACGATCCAATCTATGATCTCTCTGCCACCACTTCCTCAACCGGTTCATCACCTTATTATGAAGATGATCTTTCTTCTTCTACCGTCTCTTCGCCATCGGATGTCTTTAACAGAATGACACTCCTTCAACCATACAAACCTATATTTCAACAAGAAGAGGATATGATTGACCAATCGCTTTTATCTTATGCTGATCCTTTCATTAACTTTTCATTTGGTGTTTAAATTGTTTTATTTATTTTTATTTATTTGTTATTATGCATTTTAACTCGCATCTCATACCTTCATTACTTATATCCTATGTTTATTATACGAGCTCATCTATTATGCTTATGCTTTCATTTTTTATTGGCAGATTTTTTATAAAATAAACTTTTTTTTTATGACAGTCGGTGTTACACCGTCGGCATATGCTAGTTTCGACGTCACCTTTTTTGGCTGGACGGTTTTTGAAATATTTTTTTTTTTTGCCCTGGTGCTTTTCTCCACCCGGCTTTTTTTTTTTCTTTTTTTTCTACACATAAAAAGGGTAATGAATCAAACAAGCACAATAACAAAAAAAAAAAAAAACTAATTTCTTATTGAATCTCAATAAAAAACAACAGTCAACTTTTCAAAAAAAAAAAAAAAAAACACAACCACACACAAAACAAACTCCCCACTCTGCATAAATTATAAAGAATGTCATTTGCTACCAGAATGTGGGCACGCAAACTTGTCAATGGTTCTAGCCGAGCTTTCCTTCGACCTAACGTGCAATTAAAAAACTATCAACCTTTACGTACCATGGCAACCGCCGCCAAAAATACAGCCGAAGAATTTGATTTTCAACGTACCACCATTACTGAAGATAAATCATTTGGTGGTAAGTCTTCCCCCCTCCTCCCCTTTTTTTTTTGGCTTATAGAAACCATCCAAGACCTAAAAAAAAAACTTATTTTTATATAGTGGCTCATGATGACGAAGAAAGTCGATTGCGTAACTTTACTGTCAACTTTGGACCTCAACATCCAGCTGCACACGGTGTGCTTCGTCTCATTCTCGAATTGAATGGTGAAGAAATTGTACGTGCAGATCCTCATATCGGTTTACTTCATCGTGGTACCGAAAAATTGATTGAATACAAGACTTATCTCCAAGCCTTGCCCTATTTTGATCGTCTTGATTATGTATCGATGATGACCAACGAACAAGCCTATTCTATGGCTGTCGAAAAGCTCTTGAACATTGAAGTACCCGAACGTGCCAAATACATTCGTACCATGTTTGGTGAAATCACTCGTATCATGAACCACATCATGGCTGTCATGACACACGCTATGGATGTTGGTGCTTTGACCCCCTTTTTGTGGATGTTTGAAGAACGTGAGAAGTTGATGGAATTTTATGAACGTGTGTCCGGAGCTCGTATGCACGCTGCCTATGTGCGTCCAGGTGGTGTCTCTCTTGACATCCCTCATGGCTTGTTGAAGGATATCGATGACTGGGCTGCTCAATTCGGTGATCGTATTGATGAAATCGAAGAACTCTTGTCCGCCAATCGTATCTGGCAAATTCGTACTCGCGATGTAGGTGTTGTCACTGCTCAAGAAGCTGAAGACTGGAGTTTCTCTGGTGTGCTCTGTCGTGGTTCAGGTATCCAATGGGATATTCGTAAGTCAGCTCCCTATGATGCTTACGATCAAGTCGAATTCGATGTCCCCATTGGTCAAAACGGTGATTGTTACGATCGTTACTTGTGTCGTATGGAAGAAATGCGTCAATCACTTCGTATCATCCACCAATGCTCCAACCAGATGCCCGAGGGTGTGATCAAAACCGACGATTGGAAGATCACTCCTCCTCCTCGTGCCGCCATGAAGGAAAACATGGAAGCCTTGATCCATCACTTCAAGTTGTACTCTGAGGGTTACTCGGTTCCCGCTGGTGATACTTATACTGCCATCGAAGCTCCCAAGGGTGAATTTGGTGTCTATTTGGTTTCTGATGGTTCAAACAGACCTTACAGATGTAAGATCAGAGCTCCTGGTTTCACTCACCTTCAAGGTTCTGATTTCATGTCTCGTAACCACTTGCTTCCTGATATGGTCACCATCATTGGTACTATGGTAAGTTATATATGCACTACAAAAAAATGAACTGTGAAGTTAACCCGTGTAAAATAGGATATTGTGTTTGGTGAAGTTGATCGATAAATAGATACACGTTTTAAAAAAAGATGATTTATGCGCGCGCACTCACACACACTTACACTTACATACACATATATACACTTTTATAAACGAAAAAAAAAAATGGAATGAAAATATTTATACTTTTACTGGGCGTCATACTTTTTATGTATACTTTTTTGAGATGGGGGCAGTACTATAACACGCCAAATGTGAATCTTTTTACTTTTTAATTGATTATTTAAACTGATGTACTTTATGCCATGGACATAAATTAGTATTTCATCATTATGTAAAGCGGATTAAAAAAAAAAAAAAAAAAAAACCAAGTCAGTCACGCATCAGATTTTGAAGGGGTTAAAATTTTATTTTCTGTTAATTGACAGCTTCCCTTACATTCTTTCCATCAAAAACACTCACCACTTTTATAATGACTGAATCAAAAGACTGTCTTGTTGACTCTGCAAAGACTGCTGCTGTCTCTGGTGGAATTGGTCTTGTTGTATCCGCTATGCAAAACACCATTCAAAAGCATCATACAGGTGCTCGAGGTGTGATTACCAGAACGGGTGGAACAATTGCTCTTTTCGGTAAACAATCAGAATATATGTATAGAGAGAGAGAGAAACAAGGAAAACATTCTTAAACGTGTATTTTTTTTTTTTTTTTTTTTGTATAGCTGCCATGGGTGGTATTTTCACAGTGGGTGAATGTGTAGCAAAGGATATTCGTAAAGAAGACGATGCAATTAACGCAGGAATTGGTGGCTGTGCAGCTGGATTCTTGGCTGGTATCAGAAGTAGGATTGACTGGTTATTTTATATAGATTGAACTTATTTTTTAACCAATAGCTCATTCATTTGGAAAAATGGCTCTTGGATGTGCAGCCATTGGTGGTACCATGTATGCATATGAAGCTTCAGGACAATTGAAGGGACAATTTTCCAACAAAACTAGAGAAGAGAAGAAAGAGTACGAAAAGGCCTTTTTCAAACAATCCAAAGTAGTAGAAGAAGCATAAGTTTGCTCTTTTTTTTCAATAAAAAAAAAAAAAAAGAAAAGAAAGGAAAAAAGGATCAAACTAGAGGACAGCCTGCCATCTTTTTTTTTATATGACATGTCGCGAAATATCCAGATATGATGAATGACCCGCTCACCTTCAACACTTGCAATGTAACGATCATATATTCTTTAGTGTCACTTTAAACAACATAGACTTGAATAAATAGATTCAATAAAAGATTTAGAACACCAACTCACCATTCAAATCAAAAAGTTGCAGGTTTCAAAAATAGCACAATAGCCTGATCGCAGTTTGACGTTCTAGCAAATCTCCTTTAATTGACTGACGCGTTTACTTGCCCAGAAACATCGTACAGTTGCCAAGATTTCGAATATTCAACCATAAATCAAAACAAACTCTCCATGCAAAAATTTTTTAAACGGCTTTTTTGTACGTGATACTTTCAAAACCAACCTTCTCTGGCCTAAATTGATAACGATATTGTATATATTGGCATGATAGTCAGTTTATTAATTGAGGGATTGAAGCACATTGAAGATCCTTTTAAGCTTTTTTATGTGGAGCTAAGGGTCATCCCTATTTTCTCCCCTTATTCGCCCTCCTTACCCGAATCTTATTTGCCACATTTTCTGTTGATGTTATCTCGATTTTGAATTCCTATTCTTTGTGCATCCACTTCTCCTTGTTCCTCGCTCTCTCTTTCCACTCATCGCATGCGCGCGACTTTAAATAACCCCTCCCCCCCCCTCCCCCTTTTTTTTCATTTTAAGATAATGTCACCTAGTTACGGGGTTTCTTCAAGAAGGACTTACAGAAAGTCAGCAAGTAAAAAATTATGTAAAGGATTATGCTTTTAAAAATACAATATTGTAGTTACCATTCAAAAGGCCGGAAGGCTTGTTTAGATGCCAAAAGAGATGGTTTTATCGCGATTCTCATTAGACATCACCAAGACAAAGAGTTTGATCAGAATGATAACAAAAATATTAAGAAGATATATGTGAAGTTTTAGAAGAATATCGTGAAATTTTGAAATTAATGTAAAGCCTTTTATATATATAT
>JNDS01002269.1:0-14128 GCA_000697035.1 Rhizopus stolonifer B9770
TTTGAGTGGAAAAAAAAAAAAAAAAAAAACACTCACGTATAAAGAGAGTTGAATATTACTCCGCCGTCATCAGGAAGTTAAAAAAAAAAAGACAAAAAAAAAAAAAAAAAAAAAAAAAAAAAAAAGCGAATTTGGCTCTGAGGAAAACAAACATTGGGGGGGGGGATAAAGCTGCTGCAATAGGTGAATCTACTTCTTTAAGTAGAAGATCTTTACTAAAAAAAAATTCCTGAGCGGAGAATAATATTTTTGATTAGCAGAGGACAGCAGTTGCCTTTGATTAGCTGAAAAACAAGATTTAAAGACATATGCCAACTTTGATGAAGGTCGTTTTTTATATTCATATATAGATCAAGGGCAGAAAAATACACTAATAAAGGTTTTTTTCATGCTCATACATATGATGGGAAAAATAAATGCCGTATAATTTGGTTCTTGCCGCAGTTAAACCGCAGTATGTTGCCGCAGTGCATATCAAATGGTATAAGTATCTCAATGACTTAGAATAAAGGGAAATTTTTTTTTTTTCTCCAATGCCTCCGCCTAAATATAGAAAAGTAGCTTATAGTGGAAAGAAGAAGAGACAACAACTAAAAGAAAGGAATGCAAAGAAAAACGAAAAGAAACTTGAAAAAGGTTTTTTAAAGATTAAAGAAGAATGATAAACTCATTTTGGAATTAGATACACGAGATCCTTGTTCGTTTGAATATCTCAATAAGAGTGCCTTATTTCTAGATTATTCTATTCAAATTAATAGTCAATCACATTCCAACTTTAGTCATGAATCAAAAGATAAAACAAAAAAGTAAGAGACAAGAAATAAAGAAGAGAATGACTGATATAGTTTCAGGTTAGTTTCTGTATTTGAGAAATTGTCTCAACAAGAAATTGAGAAAGAAAAATTGAAAAGTATGCAACCATTAAAACGATTACCTAAGGTAATATATATATATATATATATATATATATATATAGCAAAAGTATACTTAGAGCGATTAGGAATCATTGGAAATAAATGAAACTGAATTCAAAGAATTTATTGATTTCCCAAAAAGACCTTATTGGGATCATGATATGTCAAAAGAAGAAGTGGAAAAACGCGAAAAAGAAAGCTTTGAAGCATGGGTTAATCATGTACAAGAGAAACATGGTGAAAAAGAAGAATTGAGTTGGTATGAAAGAAATATTGAAGTCTGGCGTCAATTGTAAGTTAAACTTTTCAAAATAATAATTAATCATATTGTCAACAAGATGGAGAGTATTGGAAATAAGTGATGTTATTCTAGTGGTTATGGACATCAGAAATCCTTTACTTCATTTTCCAAGATCTCTTTATAACTTTATCACACTTGAATTAAAAAAGAGTATTGTTGGTGTATTCAATAAGGTAAGCTTATAAATCAGATCCCAAATGGTGGATTTAACCTCCTTCTAGGTGGATTTAGTATCAGAGTTTACAGTCTTGGCTTGGAAAAAATATTTTGAACAAGAGTTTCCAAATTTGCGTATTGCTACCTTTAGTTGTTATCCAAGAGATGAACGATTGATTGATGATACAGTCACTTGTAAGAGTAATCTAATTTAACGTGTCACTTATTTTTTTTTTTAGATACTTCGAAAACACAGGCGAGAAGTCCAAGAAAACGATATTATCATGCACAAGGAGTTCAAAATATATTGTCTGTCTGTCGTGATGTACTTGATAAACCTGGAGTGAATGTCGATTGGAATGCACTGATTGCTCGTTATAATGAAAATTCTTCTCGGGAAGAACAAGAGAGTGATTCTGACAGTAACAATAACAGTGTTGATGACAGTGCTGATGAAAATGTTGACGATAGTGATAGTAGTTGTGATACTAAAAGTATGGATGATTTAGGTATGTTTTGATAACTCTTATAATGTGTTTATTGACCCTCTCTCAAAAAGACTCTGTATTTGCTGATATCTTGAACATTGCCAATCAGTATATACAACCTCATAAAGTCTATGTTACCTTGGGTTTGGTGGGACATCCAAATGTGGGAAAAAGCAGCCTGATCAATAATATCATGAAAAGAACAGTGGTGAGTGCAAGTGAAACGCCCGGACATACAAAGCATATCCAAACTATCCATATTGCTGATAATGTCCGTTTGTGTGATTCACCAGGTTTGGTATTCCCTGCCCTTGTTCCTAGAGCGCTCCAGGTAACCAAAGCAAAGGACTGACGAAATCCTAACTCCTTTTTTTTAGGTACTTTCAGGAATGTATCCTATTTCACAAGTACAGGAACCTTATAGTGCAATCGGATATCTTGTAAGTGACACACTAAAAAGAAAAAGAAAAACTTAGATTTTATAGGCCGAACATATTCCTTTAGAAGACGTTTTGTCATTAACACCTTTTGATCTTGATTCTTATGATAAAAAATCTTACCAATGGAGTACATGGTCTCTTTGTGAAGGTAAAAAAAAAAAAAAAAAAAAAAAAAAAAAAAAAAAAAAAAAAAAGTTTCCTTATCTAATTATGTGATTAGCATTTGCTGAAAACAGAGGATTTCGTACGGCCCAAACAGCACAACCCGATATAAACAGAGGTATGCTAGCTTATAATTATCATTCTTTTATTAATTTTCTTCATATAGCTGCAAATACCATGTTGCGTCTGATATCTGAGGGTAGAATTTTACTTTCTTTTAAACCACCTGGATTTTTCACAAGTACCAAATATGAGAAATTACGAATAATTGAAGCCAATTTTCAAAACAAAAGTGATCAAGAATCAGACTCTGAACAACAACAACAACAAGAAAAGATTGTGATTACTGGAGGAGGATTTAGTGTTTTAGCCAGTCATTCAGAATAATAAAATAATATTATTACTTTTAGAAAAACAATGCCCTTTTTTTTTAAAAAATATGGCCCATCCCTATAAAAAAGTTCTATGCAAGATATTGTCACAGTCATTGTGTCACTTTTGTTAGTAGCTTGAGTTGAGAAAAAAAAAAAAAAAAAACACTCACGTATAAAGAGAGTTGAATATTACTCCGCCGTCATCAGGAAGTTAAAAAAAAAAAGACAAAGGCATTGCCCAACAACGCGTAGCAATCACGATGGATCGAACTATCTGACATTGGAAGAAAAGCCAACAAAGAAACCACCAATGATTTCAACAAAGAAAAAAGAATGCTGAAACCTTGGTCAAACTAGCTCGACTCGAGCGTAATGATTGGAGAGCTGGTGACTTTACAGTGGCAAAGAAGAAAGCCTACCGTGTATGAAACACGAATCCTACTATTCGGCCAATTTATTACTTACAAAAAAAAAAAAAAAAAAAAAAAAAAGCAACCACATACATTTCGCCCACAGCCACTTATTGCGCCGCTGGACATCACGCTTACTTCAAACTATACTTTCCTTAAAACGTCTTGTAACCTTAAATCATATGAAGCTAGCGGTCACATTGAAGTCATTGAAAAATACTCCAATGAAAGTTTGGACTTGGCAATACATAACTTACTACGAATCAAGCCAAAATTAAGAACATGATGAAGGAGCTTCAATAAAGTCAAGATTGGTGAAACACTCAGATAGTATTGTCAGAATCGGCGACTAAGAGAAGATGAAACTTGTCTTTTTTGTTAAAAAAAATAAAATTCGTAATTGTAAAGTAACACACAGAACAAGGGAAGGGCTCGAGCGTAATATTTTGTTATAAACAAGTTGGACTTCTAACTCTGATGTTTAATTACTTTTTTTACTGGCTCCCTCAGTTTAACATTTATCAAAAGGAAAAATAAAACGTGGCTCAGATTGACTGTTTTTCCCATATCGTCGCACTTATCACGAGTCAAGAGAAATTGATGCAGCATCCCTTTTGTTACACCAAAATGTTTATTTATGCTTTTATTCAATTGTTAAAAGCTTTGCATTCCATTGTTCTATTTTTTTTTCTTTATTTGTATAAATAAATATATATATATATATATATAGGTGTATATATACATATATATGTGTGAGTGTGAGTGTAAGAGAGGAATTGTAAAAGTGTATGACAATTGCATACATATAAAGAAAAAAAAAATTGACGTTTGTCCTACAATCAATTTTCACTTTAATAATTAAAAAAAATCATTCTTTTTTTATCTCTCTTTTTTCTTTACTTTCTCCCCCGCTCGATGAACAATTTACCTTTACCACCTAGAATCATTGGAAGAGTAAGAGCAATTTATTCTTACTATTCAGAAGAACAATCTTCGTTGAATTTTAAAAAGGGAGACTCAATTGATGTTTTGACTAAACTTGACTCTGGTTGGTGGGATGGATGGTAAACTATCTTACTATGAATGTATATATATATTAAACTGTTTAGGTGTCATGGGGAAAGAGGTTGGTTTCCAAGTAATTATGTACAGGAAGATACACCAGAGGAAGATATGTATACATCTCATGAAGCTCATTTACCTGATGGCTGGACCATTCAGATGGCAGAAGATGGACATACAAGGTATTACTATAACCAACATACAGGCCAAATGTCCTATGAACCACCACCACCACCAACAACAACAACAACAATAGCAACAAAAGAAGAACATATTATTGAGAAAAGAAGAGACTATCGGGAGAGTTTCTTTCGTCCGAAACAACCTATAGAAACAAAAGAAGAAGAAGAACACCAGCCAACAGAAGCAGAGGTATTATTATATACACATAAAATAACAAAAGCTCAATTATGATATAGTTAATGGACAATTGGGTTGAAAGACAGACACCACAAGGACGTGTCTATTTTTGTAACTTGATTACACAAGAAACAACCTGGGATTACAATGAAATCGACACCGAAACCGGACGTTTGACAGTCGAAACTAACGAAAACCAAAAAGATGAAGAAGAAGAAGAAGAAGGAGTATACTTTCGTGATGCAGTTCAAGAACAATCGATACCGCAAGAACTCACCTGGAACAAGATTGCCTCCGATATCGCCCTCGGTATTCATGAGCTATCCACCGTCACCACCAAAAAGCAAAAGGACCAAGTTCAACCTAAGACGTTATCGATTGTGGAATCCATTCGATTGATGCTCTATGCATCACGTACACTGGACAAGGATTCTTTACTTTTACAAGAACCCAGCTTTCGTGAACCCCGTCGAGCCATCACATCCACGCTTTCCAAACTGGTGTTGGATACCAAGCTCAGTGGCGACCTTTACGATTCAGCCTGGACTTCGCTCATGTTTGAAAAGATCCAACGGGACGCAAATGAACTGATGGTGTCTGTTCGAAACTTTGTGAGCTTGTGTCAGCAGCGGGAGGTGGATATTAGCCATATCAGTCCTCGCTTTATTCAACCCTCGGACATACCCACGATTGAACCTGTTTCGCCTGTTCCGTCACTGACCACCGGTATGGCCCATCTGGGCATCGGTCCCGAGGATCGTCAGAGGGTGAACAAGGCTACAAAGGACAGCTCCTTGAATCAAAAGACAAGATATTTGCTCAATCAAGATTTGGTGGTTAGTCTCCAGGTGTATTCGCATCAAATTTACACTTCTGCTGAAGAACTCTCGGCAACCGCTCAACGTCTCTTGACCCTCTTTCAACGGCTATCGGGCACCGGGATCGAGGAAAGAACAAGCTTGGTGAGCCTGTTTAAAACACTGTCGAACCAGATTGGACAATACATTGCAATCTTGGATAACATCAACTTTGACAGCAACCCGATCCCTTCTATGGTGGAATACAAGATTAGTCGGCAGAATATTTATAGCGCCATTGGACATTTGTTTGGTGCAGTACAGACCTTAACTGATCTCGAGGTCGATTTGCCATTGGCGATTCAAAAGCTGGACGAGGCTGTGATCCATGTCGAGAATGTAATCGAGACAGTCGAACAGAGCGTGATTGCAATGGTGAACGAAAGAAAGCATAGCATGGGTCGAGAAGACGAAAAGGAAGACGAGGCTGAATTTGGTGGGTTTGACGATGGCAAGCTGGCTCTGAGACGTCCAACGATGGGCATGGTTGGTATTTCGGATATCGTGAATCGTAGAAGACAGCAGAGTATAAGACCAGACGATCGTACGGTAGATTCGACTGATACTTTAGGCTATGATCATCAGCCAGATGAGATTGATGTGGCTCAGGATAACACGATCAAAGGTGGAACCTTGGCTGCTCTGGTGGAACGTTTGACTGCACACAACACTTCAGGTAAAAAAAAAAAAAAAAAAAAAAAAAAAAAAAAAAAAAAAAAAAAAAACGAAAATTCATATTTTCATTCAAGTTGACCATTTGATTAGATACAAACTTTATTGCTAACTTTCTTCTCACCTACCGATCATTTTGTACAAGTGAAGAATTGGTTACGTTATTAGAAAACCGTTATAATCTACGTCCACCCGAAAGATTAACGCCCGATCAACTGGTGATGTGGACTGAACGTAAACAGAAGCTTGTTCGTCTCAGGTAACAGATTCTCTAGAACTCCCTTCCATACTTATTGATTGATCTTTTTACTTTAGAGTATTCAACGTGATCAAGAATTGGTTAGAAAACTATTATATTGACGAAGATGAGCCACTGTTGGGCCGATTTGAACACTTTACGAAATCTTATATTCGAGACTCTTCCGAATTTGCTGCAAAACAAATCTTGAATTTGATCAAGAAACGTCAAGATTCTGGAGGGGAGATGAAGAAGATTGTACCCACTACAACTGTGGGCCCTGAACCGATTATTCCCAAGAATATGGACAATATTAAGCTTTCAGACACAGATCCAGTGGAAATGGCCAGACAGCTGAGTGTGTTGGATTTCAAGCTTTATAGCAGCATTCGTCCCATCGAATGTCTCGGAAAGGCTTGGTCAAAGGATGGGGATCGTGGTTCGGTGGCTGTGAATATCAAACAGTCTATTCGATATTGTAATCGACTGACTTCTTGGGTGACCGAAAGTATCTTGGCTCATGATGAGCCCAAGAAGAGAGCGACAGTAATCAAATACTGGGTTCATGTAGCAGAAGTAAGTCCCCAGATCCAACCAAACACTTTCTTACATAAGAGCAGCAATGTAGAGTCTTTAATAATTTCAACACATGTATGGCCATCTTGTCCGCCTTTGATAACAGTGCTATCGGTCGTCTCAAAAAAACTTGGATGGTATATAAATATTAGTAGAAAAAAAAAAAAAAAAAAAAAAAAAAAAAAAAAAAAAAAAAAAAAAAAAAAACAGTCAGTATAATAATATATCTATAGATGTGCAATCGAAATACCACACAAACATTAGCTTCCATTCGTAAATTATTAGGAGCCAATCGAAACTTTACAGAATATCGAGAGATAATTCACTCACTCAATCCACCCTGCATCCCTTTCTTGGGTATCTATTTACAAGATCTCACATTTATTGAAGATGGCAATCCAGATTTTCTTCGTAAATCCAACCATTTGATCAATTTCGCCAAAAGACAAAAAGTAGCTGATGTTATTCGAGAACTTAAACAATTTCAAAATTTCGCCTATAATTTCATCACAATCCCTGAACTTCAACAATTCATTCAAACACAACTTGATTATGATCATGATACAGAAGAATTATATGAGAGAAGCTTACAGCTTGAACCAAGAGTCACTGATACTTCACCTAGTATTCATCTGGCGGGCAATGTCATGTGAAATAAAAAAAAGTGAAACAAACTTCTTTCTCTGCATAAAAATCCGTATCTTCTAGGGTTTTGTCAGTTCAAAAGTCAATATTAGTTTATATTTAAAAAATCCCTTTTAATTTTATTTTTGATTACTGTTTTTTCTAAAAAAAAAAAAAAAAAAAAAAAGGAATATTCAAAACAAAAATGCATACAGAAAATCATAAAATTCAACATATGAATGAACCAGAGGATTATGTGTTTGATATGGAAATGGAAGAAGATTGGGTGGACGTTTCGGATATGATTGAAAGTGAACATAACGATAATGAATTGCAAGAGCCTCACTGGGAATATGGTGGTGGTCAACAACTTATAGATCAGATCACTGCAATGATTCAAGAAAATCTAAAAAAGAAATATCCATGACAATTGTAAAATATTTCACTATTCAAAATAATAATAAAAAAAAAACCTCCTCGTGTACATAATCAGCACAAATGTGTGAATACTCTAAAAAAAAGTCGGTCCTTTTGTAACAATTGATTTTTTTTTCACGTGCTACAGTCGCAAAACTCGTGGAAGGGGGAGTGAAATATGAGAGAAGTAACACCATATACACTATGGAAAATGGATTACTGGATATCTCCAAAAAATGTCTAAATATCTCATTTCCATTTTTAGTTAATCAGTAATCAGTCGTATTAAATCCTGGGTTTCATTGTTTTTTTTTAAAAAAAAATTTATGGCAATGAGCATGTAGCAACAAAGTGTGCAATGTTGTCGAGCCAGTTATGAATGTAAAAGAATAAAAACCTTCATAGGGGACAAGAAGGGAAGAAAGAGAAAGAAAGGGAAAAGAAAAGAGCAAATTATTTGAAATATGAAAAAAAATGAGGAGGAAGAAAGAAAAAGTAAATGGAGATAAAAATTTAATACAAACCAGATCAAGCATCAGAAAGACTCATACTATTACTTGGGTAACCAATTCAACATATTGACACCAGAATCAACAGGAGGAGGAGGGCATTCATCATGGAAATAATAATCCAGTTCATGGAGGATCATATATAGGATAGGCCATAGAGTAAACCAGCTATGAGAAGCAGTAGGACGAGGTTTATGCAATGGTGGTAAATTAAGAAGGAAAGAGATTGGATTCTCAATTGAGCGAGGCAAGTACAGACGATGATGAACATTTAGACAGTCAAAAGCATGTCGACGACTCCAGTTATGAGAAGGATGGAAGATGCATTCTTTAGGTTTACCACCAGGCAGCCAACCAAGACGCCAGCGAAGAACACCACTACGTTCAGAACAAGTCATCGGTAACCAAAAGATAGAATCCACTTGAATAGTAGGGCGAGTAGAGGATAACAGGATGAAATCAGAGTTATTATATATATATATTGACATTGATCAGCTAAGAATTTGGTGCGAAGAGAGAGAAATTTCTTTTTATCTACAGTATCAAGGATTAGTCCACAGAGAGATTTCCGCATTGGAGTATTAGCCAGTTTGTAGCAGGAGCGGCTAGTTGAAGATTGAATATATGGCAGCAGATGAGCAAGAAGAGTATCATCAGGTAAATGAGTACTACGAAAAAGATACTGGACTTGAAGAACTGCAACACGAGTTCCTATCGATGGGAGATTGACCAGATGAAGCATGATTTGAGCTGAATTCCTGGAATTACCGCCGAAGATACGCCTAATATATTGGTTTTGGAAAGTATCAAGTTGATGGATAAATTTAGCTGTGAGAGGACTAATCGCAAGGCCATAATCTAATTGAGCACGGATCATTTGGCTGTAAAAACGACATGCTAATAAAGGTGGAAACCCCTTAGGACTGAGACCAACAGCAGCAAGTTGGTTCATTGTGAGAGATGCCTTATTGATATTGTGTTGAATCATAGCAGGATAGTCTAATAGTCCACCCGGTTTGATATGTATACCCAAGTATGAGAAAGAGGATTCTTTGGGGATAGTAGTACCATATAATTGATAGGTTTTAACATCACCAGTAGGAGTCACTATGACACATTTTAACGGGTTCCATCGATAACCTACGGAGTAACTATGAGCTTCATATTGGTGCAATAAAGCAGTGAGGTTCTCAGGATTAGAAATAAGGACGACGTCTGCATAGAGTAGACATTTGTAGTTGGAGTCAGGTTGGACACAATGTCACCAGAAAATGAGTTATCAAGTAGAAGTGGTTGCCTCATTATACTTTATTACAGTGTTTTTACTTCGTTTTAGGGACCTTTTTATCTCTTTTAACTATGGCAAAAGAAATTGGCCAGTTCATTGCTCAACGTAAGAAAGTTTTATAAAGATAAACAAAGCAGCTTTGGATGATATTAGTAAAGAACTAGACAAAACTACTAGTAAGAAAAGAAATAACCAAAAAACGGTATAATTTTATCAAATCATATACAAAATACCATCCTTACGTGTCATTTACAATATTGCTTACAATAGAAATCTGTTGTAAAGAGCAGCGCGGCGAAAAAAAAAAAAAAAGAAAGGTTTAAATACACATCTTTTCTGATTTGTTTCATATCAAATTATTTATCCCATTTTCGTTTAGATAAACACTGTCAGTAATCTCGCAGTTTTATCTTTAAAACACTACCGAAACGATAATGAAAGCAAAAAGTCGAAATACTTTCAAATGTATGAAATATACTCACTTTTTTTTTTTTTTTTTTTTATTAGGATTACCAAGAATTACATAATTGATATTACATATGCAAGCAAAGATTCACAAGCCAGTCTTTTCTCAGACGATCTGAAAAAATGTTTGAAGGATTGCGAGAATGAGTCGACTGAAATTATTACGCCTAAAAGCATTGACATTATTAAAACCTTTGAGGAGAAAGTAAGTTCATTATTATTGCACTTATTTCCTTTACAAGAATAACATAACTGAATTGAAAAATAGAGCAAATTTCTCTCTGTTAAACTTATAAAAGATTTTCTCAAATCATTATACATCCCGAATAATAGTAATCAACGCCATAGCTTCAACATCTACAGGCAAATGTAAGTATTTTTTAGCAGAATTTCATAAATGTTCTTCTAAAACGCCATGTATAGTATTGAAATGCATTTATATAAACAATATGTATTCAAGCCACAAACAGTCGCGCTCTATTCCGAACAAGATTTCATCGTAAAATTTTGGGCATATACCTTCGAAGAAGTATTTAGCAATAGTGGTCTCTGCCTGCATTGGTAAGTCAAAATTGATGATTTTCAAAATCACATATTAAATTACAAAACCTGTTTTTCATTAGGGGGAATACACAGCCAAAAAAAATTGATTTGCGTATTTTATGTTCAATGAGTACAAAGCAATCTGATCTATCTGTTGGAGAGTTTGCTAGAAAAGCTATAACAAGCAAATTATACAATGATAAATCGAAGGAAGTTCTTATTTCTAAATTTCATTTAAATAATGTTCTTCTGTCTGGTCTTTCTCAAGCAACAACAGACATTTCTTTAATACAAATTATGGGTTTAAACTGCCAACAATATGCTTTGAGGTATGTTGAAGGATTTTATCTTTTAGAAAATGTTTACTGGATTTCATTTCCAACTACATATCAAAATATTAAAGACAATGGTATTGCAAAGCTTATCACCTACTTAGAAACTTCCAAGGTAAAAAAAAAAAAAAAAAAAAAAAAAAAAAAAACTCTCAGCTTCTGCATTATGATTGATTATTTACTCGTTATGTTTATTTTTATAGGACTTATATCTGGACCTGAAAAAAGCCATCAAAACCAACAGTTTGAAGATGACAGCAAGCAAAATGGCAAACATCCCAAGCATTAAAGACAAAGAAAAAAATAAATTGGACATTCGCTCTATGGTCTGGCCCAGCGATAGTGAAGACGATGAAGACGAAGAAGATGAGGAAGGTGGGGAGGAAATTGAAGATCAAGACAGTAGCGAGAATTAATAAACAAAATTTAAAGAAAATGCTGAAATAATCCAAATTTAATATATGTAATATTCAATTTCAAAACAACAAATGTATTTATAAATTATGAACACTTTTTTTTTTTGTTTTATTTATAAACTGTAATAGGAGTCACCAGTCTGAGAGCGGTATGAATCGAACAAAACAGAATGCAGATGATTTTTATTTTGTATGAAGATTTTATTATCGATGTCGCCAACATGGCGGACGACATTTTTGGATTTTACAGTAACAGGGCTTTTAACCTACAAAGAAACTAGATAAATATAACAGGGCCATACTCACGAAAGAAGAGACAGGAAATTACAGCCTTGGGCGTTTGAATCAGCGTCGTGAACAACCAAGGGAAGCATTATAACCATTACAGTAGGGACCAAATCTCCTAGAAGAGCAGGTGATTGAACGAATACTCTTAAATCACATGGCACATTTTTTTTAGACATTTTGGTATGCATTAAAATTCAGTTTGGCACAAATGTTGAATTTTTAATTGTACAAATTTTGGCACAAAGTGTGCCATCGCATTAAAGCGACTGTTACTAAAACACACCTGTCACTTGAATGCAGAATAGTTACATAGACCTCCCAATCATTATAAGGATGCTCTTGAAAGCTTTAGAAATTCTTGAACTAAGAGTTTCCGTCTATAGAAAACTTTCCTTTTTGAGCTTGCTCTTGACGGCGGATCAATTTGATAGGGAATAAAATAAACAATAACTATATTTCAAGACTCATCAAGGATAAGTAACACCTTCGGAAAGTATGGGCTTCAGATTTAATATTTCTATATCTCTAATTTTAAAAAGCACGATTAAGCTCCTTATAATCCGTCTTAATACAATCATTCAAATATTAAGTAGCATGAATTCGTAACAATTTTTACAAGAGTTGCAGATATGAAAAGTGGGTCACCTAATGAAAGATTTTGACTTCTTATGCCAGAATAATAACAATAAAATGGCTTCTCCAGTTCCCGTTATTTAGACCATCCTATGAGCACCAGTGGCTAACACAAATATGTCTGAAAAACCGTCGTGGCTTACTTCATCATCCAGATGGAAGCAGTCTTATTCTCAATTGGAAAATTTTGGTCAGATTTTTGAGGAAACTTGGTCTCTTTTTCGATCACTTTTTGAAATTCAATTATTTGGCCACTTTTTTTTTTAAAAAAAAAAAAACAATAGGGGTCCCATTATAGAGATTTTGTAAAAAGTTTAGAGAAGAAATATGAAATATCTAGTTTTTTTCTTAAGTTTCTGAGCCTTTAATTGGATAAAATTTAACTTTTTTTTCTTATTTTTTTAAGAAATCATAATCTGGTTGGTCAAATTATAAGTATGATGTCTAAAAAATTAAGTTTTAGAAAAATCTCTATAATGGGACTCCCTATTATTATTATTATTGCTCTTGCTCTTGCTCTAAATAAACAATTCTTTACTTGCTCTTTTTAGGCTTTATGAGTATTATCCTGTTCAACATAACTACCTTTTCCGCGGATATTCTTTTATATAGAATATTGAAAAATACTGAAAAAAAAGAAAACAGACACTTGATTGTTAAACAAGATAAAGTATTGATACAATATAAAGGACATCTTTATGATTGGATCACTTTACTGAAAATAGATTACTAAAAGCTTCTCCCCTAAAAACCTTTCTCCGACTGCTTAAAGCAAATGCTTCAATCATAAAAGAGCTTAATTTCATTCAAAGCAAGTTTTGCAATTTCTGACGCTTTTTTTCTTTTTCTTTCTTACAACAATGTCTGATTTAGATAAAGGTATGATATTATCGGTTGTGTTAGTTGTTTAAATAAAATGTGAAAAATAGAACTACAAGTCGATGAATCTCTTGAACCTCTTTTATTGAATGAGAACGAGAGAGAGAATCCACTTATTGCAAGGAAAATTGTAGGACATGAATTATCTCACACGATATAAGAGTGTCTATGAAGTAAATACGACCAAAGGTAAACATATAGCTTGTTGGTGGAAGCAATATGACTAATCACCAATGCTCTTTACAACAATAGAAATTTACTTAAGAAGCAAAAGAAATAAGTCAACAATATAAAACTTTATTAACAGCGATGAAGAGAATAAGTAGATATTAATCATCTGGTTTGAAGCATATGATAAATATGGAGATGCCTTAAAATTATATGTTGCAAAGTTCAAGCAAATTTACAAATCTGAAGTAAATAGGTCTTACAAGAGCAAAACAAATTTGGACTTGAAGTTTATATTTAAAGAGTCCAAGTCTCAAAACTCGGCCATAGCCCACGGAAGAAGAGTAGTTGACGAAGCAATTAACTTGGCAGCTCAAAAAATGATATCAAGATTGAAACGACCACTAAAGGTATGTATATAGTATTAAAAAAAAATATCTTTTAAAATGATACGGATATATGGATTAACTAAAGCAAAACTTCTGAAATTGTAAAAATAACTACAATTATAAATTTTTCGTTTTTTCTATTCTTTTTTTTTTTTTTTTTTTTTTTT
>JNDS01002270.1:0-13377 GCA_000697035.1 Rhizopus stolonifer B9770
CGTCGGTAAGCTTTATAAATTATGAAAAGAAAGAGTATACAAGTATTTACTTTATATGTAGTGCCTGTTATGGTGTCATCCGTTTCGTTATGGAATCTGGTGCCAAGGGTTGTGAAGTTGTTGTCTCTGGTAAGGTTCGTGCTGCCCGTGCCAAGGCTATGAAGTTCGCTGACGGTTTCATGATCCACTCTGGTAACCCCGCCCGTGAATTCATCACCACTGCTGTCCGTCACGTTGACTTACGACAAGGTGTTTTGGGTATCAAGGTCAAGATCATGTTGGACAACGACCCTACCGGTCGCAACGGTCCCAAGCAATCTCTTCCTGATATCGTTACCATCCTTGAACCCAAGGATGAAAGTCCTATTGAAGAACCCGTTGCTCAAGACTTTAGACCCGCTGCTGCTCCTGCTCCTGTCGAAGCTTAAATAAATTTATTCCATTTTTTTTTTCTGATTCATAATAAATACTTGCTTCATGTTTCATGCAATATACTCTGTGACTTTTCTTTTTTGAACTTTTCACAAAAAAAAAAAAAAAATTGGAGATTCACTTTTTTGTTTTCTTTAAAAAAAAAAAATGGCGGTGACAGATTATGAAAAGAGAGCACCTGTTCAAGGTAGATTTCAGTAGAATTATTATGTGGAGATTTTTTTTTAAAAAAAAAAGTTTAGGTTCTATTCATAAACGAACACCACAAAGACCTGCTTCTGTACCTAATGACATTTATATTTCCAAAAAGAGTAAATCTTCAGCCATTATAACTCGAGTCAAGCGATTGATGTTGAAAGAAAAGTAATTAGAATTTTAAAATGTGTATATTTATTAACCATTGTACATTAGTCAAAGAACAGTAACCATTCACGGTTTAGGAGCCATGGTTTTACGTGCGACTTCCATTGCTTTAACAGTTCAAGAAGAATTAAATAATCAAATCAGCATAAAACCTACAACCGAAACTATTGTACTCACAGACGATATTATACCCGAAGATACAGAAGAAGATTTAAGCACACAAAAGAGAATGAATTCCATCATACATATTCAATTAGAAGCCAAAAATGGTTTGGCCTCTTTACAAAACCGAACCAAAAAAATTATTCATCGTCCATCAAGAAATAGAAGAAACAGAGTTTGGTCATAAATAAATGTAAAAAAAAAAAAAAAAAAACCATCATGATATCATGAGCATGCAGGGGGTTAAGAGAGGGGAGTGTGTAATAATAATAAGGGAGAGATTTTTTCCTTTTCCTTTTTTTTTTTTTTTTTTTTTTTTTTATGAACCAATCTACAGAAGAATCAAGGTTATTATATCATATACGTACAAATGAAAGTCGATTACGTACATTGGCAGTAGTCTTGAGTTTAACTGGAGGATTAGTACTTTCATTAGCGTTAGGAGTAGGCATCTTGATCTATTGGCATACACGTAAAACCAAAAAAGAAACCAAGATACCACCCACCTTATTATTCACACGTCCATTGCCTGAACCTTCAGCACCACCTGCTAAAGAATTATTACAACACGATAATCCGCCCATTTATGAAAAAAGAGAAATTGAAAAAAAAAATAGTTCTTTTTATGTATAAAAAAAAAAACAAAAAACGAATTCTAATCCACACAATAAATGGGACCATAGAGATTCAGGTCAATTGTGATAAAGTGTTGTTTCCAGGTGAACTAGGTTTACTACTTCCCAATTTGAACATACGACCAAGAGAGGATCGAAGGGAATAAGTTGAAGTAGAAGATTTCGGTTTCGTCGTACGTTTATAAGAATCCTAATTTTTTTTTTTTTATTAATTCTTTTGTTAGGGAAGTTGTGAAAAATATATGCTTTTTTTTTTTTTTTTTTTTTTTTATCTTTACTAAATAAGCGATTTGTGGTTTGTTAAAAGCCCCTCGTCTTTTACTTCTAATGAATTCAATGGCATCCAAAGGTTTCATTCCCATCTCAATCAAAGCAATAGCTACCAATACAGGTGCTCGACCCAGACCGGCAACACAATGAACAGCAATCATGGGTAAAGGTTCATCTTGCTTACTTTCGGCTACTTCCTTGGTTTTTTCTACAAGCTGTAACCATTCACGCACTACTTGTGATGGAGGCTAGAAATTAAAGTGAGTATAAATTCTCTTCCTCCTCCTCCTCCTCCTTCCAAAAAAAAAAAAAAAAAAATCTCTTCCACTTACCACACCACCATCTTTAAAGGGTAAATCCATTACTTGGATATCTCGTTCATTTAATCTATTAGCACTATAGGTAGGTTGACAACATCGTGCGACGGCTACCACGTTCAGTCGCATAAACTCTTCCATATAAAAATCAAGAGTGGATTCTGTTGGACAATCCAATATCAAGAAGCGAAGTGAAGAATTGGGAGAATCAATCACTGTAAGCATACGTCCTAAAGGTGAGTTGTTTCGAGACATTTTGTTTTTTGTTGTTTTTTTTTTAAAAAAAAAAAGAGAAAAAGAGAAAAAAAAGAGAGAGAGAGAGAGAGAGAGAGAGAGAGAATGTAGGTGTGTGTGTGTGTGTGTTTTTGTGAGAATAAAGAAGTTATGGGAGTGACCACAAAGTAGCAGGAATAAGAGAAAAGTTGTAGAAGAGAAAAGGTTGATCAATCTTGAGATCAAGAATACAAGTGAACATAAAAAAACCAAAGAAAAAAGGAAAGAAAAAGAGAAATCAGAAATAACCCTAAAAAAAAAAAAATAATCCTCCGCTCAGCCCCGACACAAAAAGAAACAAAGTGATTGCTTTTTTTGGAAATGACGGTGATGCGGGTGATGAATTGATAAGCATTCCCATCAATGCCGTTATATTGGATTTATCAAAATATACATGAATGAAACAAATGAAGGGTTTCTTGTTCTTTATTACCATAATAGCTTAGATGGTACAGTCATTCTACTATGGTCACTCTCTAGATCATCAAAACTGTATAATGAATCGCTGTCGTCACTATCAAGTTCTCCACCAAGTTCTTCAAATACAGATGCTGCGTAATTTAGTTTATCTTTCCATTCTCTAGCTGAGGCTGTGGATTCTGGTAATAAAAACATTCTACACCCAGATTCTCTTTCAGAAAAGAGTCTTCTTTCTTCTTTATCAAGCGCTTTAGATGTAAATTCAAGCACAAGTCCACGAGAACCAATATCTGCCAAATGATCATCTTCATCTTCTTCTATACTAGATACGTTGACAAATTGATCTAATGGAATCACATAAAGAGGTGGTCGATTGCCTTTGTATTCAAAATCATATAATTCAAATTGAGTTGCATGTAATACTCCCCAAAACCTTTCCCATCTCTAAAATGATTAGTCATAACTGTGTTTTTTTTTTTTTCTTTTTTTCTTTTTTTTTTTTTTTTTTTTTTACCTGTGATTGACCACTATGAATATGAGCAGTTATATAATCTTCAAAAAGAACTGTATTGTTAAGCAAAATCTGAGACCGACGACTGACATAAGTGCCATGAACAACCAATAATTGATAATCATTACTTTGACCAGAGCTTGGATCGTCATTTAAAACAAATCTTTCAGCAGACTTTTGTCTATGATCTAAAGCTACTTGAATCGTTTGTTTTCCAAGACATACTTCTTGTTGTTTTGAGCCAAATAAGGATCTGTTTTTAGCATATACAGAAAATGTGGCCATCGTGGGTTCCTCGATATCACTTTTTTTTTTTTTTTTTTTTTTTTTTTAAAAAAAAAAAAATAAGCCCAATAAGTTTTTTTTCTTTTTCTTTTCTTTTTTTTTTATCATTGTGTAAAATACTTGCAATAAGAAAGTTTCATCAAATTGTACAATAGAACCATTTTTGCCTGATTTTTCACTTGTTACAAAAGAACCTGCACATGTCTCATCATTCACTTGTACTGTACATCTAAATGATCGTACTATTTCAATATTTTAATAAAAGTTTATATTTTATGTTTTATTTACCTTTTGAAGAGTCAGTAGCAACAACTTGAAGTACTATTAACAGTTTAGAATACATATTCCATATAAAAGGGTTCAACTCACTTCTTAGATAAAACATGGCTTTAGGTTTAATAATCTCTGGTTTTTGAACGCAATTAAACGCGAGTTGGTTACTATTATTATTATTAGATTATATTACCCCTTTTTTCTTTTTTTCTTTTTTTTTTTTAAAAAAAAAAAAAACAAAAAAACAAAATTAAAGGAGATACTTGCTATGTTTTACTACGCTTCAGAGGTTTTCTCAAGACAATTGAATGATTATAATGAGATAAAGGATTCTTCATACCATTGTTCAACTGATCTTCTTTGATCCAATTTAACTTTTCAACTGGTAAATCTTCCAAGGTATGTTGAGGACCATTGTAATGCACCAGTGGTTCCTGAACATTCGAATGTCTACTACTATAATTGGCCACGGTAGCAGACTTGGGCATACCAGAGGGCATGATCCTCTTGTTTATACGTGTGTTACCCGATATATGATGAATCGTTTGATTCACAAAGTTGCGAAAGGAATCTGTAGAGATCGAAGGCTTCAGGCTGGCAGTAGCCGAAAGTTGAAGACTACTAAAGAACTCTGTCCTGCGGAGTTTACCTGGCTTCTTCTTGCTTGAAGGGGGACTTGGCAACAATGGATTACGAATAACTGGAAAAGACATGAAGGAACAAAAAAAAAAAAAAAAAAAAAAAAGTGGGAGAGAGGAAAAGAGAGAGAAGAAAGGTTTGAAATGAAATATATATGACACATACAACATATTCAGGAACGTACTTTTGAACAAGACTAAAAAAAAAAAAAATTATTTCAAAAAGATTGGTGAAACAACCAAAAATTTAGTTTTTTTTTTTTTTTTTTTTTTTTTTTAAAAAAACTTTAAAAATGCTCCCTACTCACCGTAATATGAAGGACGGTCGTAGGGATTTTTATAATGATGACAAGTATAATAAAATAACCAAGAAATCATGGTTTCATGTAATTTCTTTTTTTTTTTCTTTTCTTTTCTTTTTTTTTTTTTTTTTTTTTTTTTTTAATTCATTATAATATATTATAGTCTCAGCGTCGAAACCTCATCATCTGCACCAGTATTTTGTTCATTCTTTTCTTTTTTTATTTACATAACACCACCAACACCACCAACAATACTCTTCAACCAGAAGAACACCACGTTAAAGTCGAGCCCCTTGAACCAGTCGTACCCCTTAAACCAGTCGAGCCAATTAAAGCCGTCGAACCTTTGGTACCTCTCGACATTCTCTTTACTCAACATCCTTTACCCGAGTCACTTTATCCCACCGATTCACTCACTGCCCATCGTCAACAACAAGTGGTCAAAGCCTTTGTTCATGCCTGGAAAGGATATTCTCAAGACGCCTTTGGAAAGGACGAATACCAACCGTTGACACACAAGGGACACGATTGGGCACCTGGAGGACTAGGACTGATGATGATTGACGCATTGGACACCATCATGCTCATGAACCTGACTGAAGAATACCAACAAGTCCGTCACTGGGTCGCCAATGACCTGGACTTTAACAAGGAACAGGACGTCAACGTGTTTGAGACTACGATTCGTATTCTCGGTGGACTTCTCTCGGCTTATCATCTCTCGGGGGAGGACAAGCTCTATCTGGAAAAAGCGGTGGATTTGGCCGATCGGTTGATGCCTGCCTTTGATTCGACAACGGGTGTTCCCTATAATGGGGTGGTGCTCTCGAATGGGCATGTGGCGACACATGGGGAGCCGAGTAGTACGGCTGAGGCCACTACGCTTCAGTTGGAGTTCAAGTACTTGAGCCATCTGACCGGGGACGACAAGTATTGGAAGGCGGTGGAAAAGGCGATGGATGTCGTGTTGGATTTGACAAAGGATAATAAGAATTTGGCATTGGATGGTTTGGTGCCTATCTTTATTGATCCTGACCGTGGTTACTTTCCTACAAGAGAAGTCAGATTGGGTTCCAGAGGCGATAGTTATTATGGTAAGTTGTATAAAGTTAAGAGAGAGAGAGAGAGAGAGAGAGAGAGAACTAACAGGGGAAGGGATGAAATAGAATATTTGCTTAAACAGTATCTTCAAACCAACAAGACCGAACATAGATATAGAGAAGAATATGACAAGGCAGTGGATGGTATCAAGAAACATTTGATACAGCACAGTTATCCTAGTCATTACACTTATATTGCCGAGTTGCTTGATAGTTCTAACCCTGGTAATAAGCATCCCAAGATGGACCATTTGGTTTGCTTTATGGGAGGTAGCTTTGTATTAGGAGCAACCGAAGGAGATACAGTCCATGGTGCAGATGTAAAAGATTCAGAAGATGTACGCTTAGGAGAAGAGATTACACGTACTTG
Organism: Rhizopus stolonifer B9770; assembly: GCA_000697035.1. Classification (NCBI taxonomy): domain Eukaryota; kingdom Fungi; phylum Mucoromycota; class Mucoromycetes; order Mucorales; family Rhizopodaceae; genus Rhizopus; species Rhizopus stolonifer. The sequence goes on from JNDS01002270.1 coordinate 6,352, forward strand.
TTATGAAATGTATAATATGACCGAAACAGGATTAGCCAGTGAGATTGTCTATTTCAATTCTGGTAGTCAGATAGACTCCCCTGATATGGACATTCATACACGTGATAGACATAATCTCTTGCGTCCTGAAGCACTTGAGAGTATCTTTTTGTTATATCGTATGACAGGAGATAACATTTATCGGTAAGATGATAAAAAAAAAAAAAAAAAAAAAAAAAAAAAAACATATTACTCACATATATACACATAAATTAGTGAATGGGGATGGAAGATATTCGAATCCTTTGAAAAGCATACAAAACTAGAAGAAGGAGGATATTCTGCACTAAAGGATGTAACCTCAGTTCCTGCCAGAAGAGATAACAGAATGGATACTTTCTTTTTGGCCGAAACATTAAAGTACCTTTATCTCTTGTTCAGTCCAGATGATTTCATTCCACTTACACATTATGTATTAAATACAGAGGCTCATCCATTGCCTGTATTTACGCCTAAACAATAAATACATTCACATGCCAATTGTTGTTTCCCACGACATCTCAATTTAAATTCCTCTCTCCTTTTTAATTCTTATTTTCTTTTCTTTTCTTTTCTTTTTTTTTTTTTTTTTTAATTTTTATCATATTCAATGCAGACCGCCGCAATCAATGTAGAGACTCAGAGAAAAGAGCAAACAATTGAATATATTTTCAAATCTGGATTGGCGGGAGGAACAGCTGGATGCCTTGGTAAGACAATCATTGCTCCTCTTGATCGAGTCAAAATACTTTTTCAAGCACGAAACCCACATTTTGAGAAGTATTCTGGTAAACAAAGAAACAACCGATATCATCAAATAATTAAGTGTGTTATTAGGAAGATTTGTTGGCGTGTTTGAAGCAGGAAAAGAAATCTTTAAAAGAAATGGGATTATGGGTTTATTTCAGGGACATTCAGTTACCTTGGTCAGAATATTCCCTTATGCAGCTATCAAATTCGTTGCTTATGAACAAATCAAGGTGATTTTGATGCCAACTCAAAAGCAAGTGACAAGTCAAAAGCAATTCATGGCTGGATCCCTGTCAGGTAAAAAAAAAAAAAAAAAAAAAAAAAAAAAAAAAAAAAAAAAGCTGGGCTAATATGCAACAATAGGCATCACTTCTGTCATTTTTACTTATCCATTAGATCTTATACGTGTTCGAATGGCATACGAAACACATCGAACAGGGATTGTGGATACCATGAGTAAAATTTATTACGAGTCGGCCAGTCAAAAGATACGCTTATTGAATTTCTATCGAGGATTTTTACCCACGGTGGCTGGCATGACACCTTATGCTGGTGTTTCCTTTTGGTCACACCATCTCTTTACAGAATTCTTTAAAAATCATCCATCACTTAATCATTATACACTTGCCACTTCAGATTCAAACAAACCTTTGTTGAAGACTTGGGCAGAATTAGTCTGTGGAGGCCTGGCAGGTTTTGTGGCACAGACAAGTAGTTATCCATTAGAAATCATTCGAAGAAGAATGCAGATCGGCGGTCTGTTGGATCCAACGAGATTCGTGAGTTTTAGAGCTACCGTAAAAGATATTTATCGTGCCAAGGGGCTTAAAGGGTTTTATGTGGGCTTAACCATCGGTTATATTAAGGTGGTGCCTATGGTCGCTGTTGGATTTACCACTTATGAATACATGAAGCAAAAATTACAATTGTAAAAAAAAAAAAAAAAAAAATCATTGGGAATCCTTCAATTCTGTAAATATCATATTTAAAACATGCATCATTAAAATTATGTAAAAAGATATTTTCTATAACTTTCTAATGTTTCCCTTGTAAAAAAAAAAATTTTTTTTTCTTCTCTATTGTTTTCCATCGGTATGTTATCAAATGGTTCTGTTCAAAACTTCAAATGTAGGTTTCATGTTCTTCTTGTCAAGATCAATCGAATTTTACAATAAACCAGTGTATTTCATTCTTTAGACGAATTGTGAATACTCTTTTTTTTTTTTTTTCAACTTGTTACATTTTTTTCTATGGTCTAACACAAAAAGGGTTCAATTGTTCCCGAAACCAAATAAAGGGTGAGGGCTTAGATCAATGCTATTGTGTTGCAATTATTAATTAAATTTAATAAAAACCACAATATTTACGTCAACAAGTTGGATTGATTCGAGTGGATTTCTCGGTTTATGGTTTTGTGATTTAAAAGCACGTTTAATTTCAACCTGGGTCATTAGAGAATAAATAATCAAAACTGTATACATAATTTGTTTGAACGCGCCAAAAAATGAACTTATAATTGCATGTAATTTATCAATGAAGCTTTTATAAGTGAGGTTTTAGTTATTGTTAAGAAAAGAAGTTTAGACTATAGATTTACAAGAAATGACGAGGTTGATAACTTCTTTGATTTGAATTTAGTAGAAATGCATGGTTAATCAATACAAAGCTTTCGTTCATTGTAAGTATACATATACATCCTTAATAATCTTTGGTAAACTCATCCTGTAGTGATCATGAATAGATGTCCGATAAGGAGCAGTGGTACATGAATTGAATAGTGACAAATTGTACCTTGGAAGAAGGATTAAATACAGATAGAGTTGTGTAACTGCTAGTTTTTTTTTCATTTATTTTTAGCAGGGTGATTGCGCACATACACAAAGGATCTAGATTGCCCCCCCCCCCTTTTTTTTTTCTCTCCGTCAATGTACACCACGCGGTGTGTTACAAATTTAAATTGCCCAAAAAAAAAAAGTCTGGGCATTAAGGTGTTTTAACAGTTCTGATTTTTTTTTTTTGGATAATCTGGTCTTTAAACCGTATCTAATAAAAACTGCCAATAATAATAATCTATTGAGTGTACCCATCTTTGTGATTTTGTCTGATGGTTGATTATAAGTAAACTTTGCGAGTAAAACGCTCGAAGTTTTTTTTTTTTTTTTTTTTTTAAGGCGTCATTCCAATGTTTCAGTGGTGAATGGGCTTATGGGTTCTTACAATCCTTAGACCGTGTACTGCTGTGGCCCTCTTCATCACATAAATTGCATCTCAAAACCAGAGTGATATGCGAGCGTTCAGCATCAAGTCTTTGGCATTTTCCTTCTTGTTTTTTCTTTTTTTTTTCTCTTCGTATCAAAGTCATCTTTGGTGAGACTTTTTCCCTTCACTGCTTATTTTGATTAGCGTTGTGATGCGATACGATTTCCATATAAGTACGTTTATTATACAGAAGACATAAATAATTTACCTCTGTTTATATATCCAGACTGACCACAGTCCATATATTTTTGAGTTTCTACAATACATAATGAATATAAGTCCAAATTTGTTAAATTCTCAATTTGTATACTTTTTTTTTTCATATTTCTCTTTTAGATATTTTATACACTTAGAGGAGAACACAACTTAGTATTATTAAGAGAAGAAAAGGAGACAATTTGATCCGTTATTGTTTGTCGTATTTTGAAAAATATTCTTTTTCATGATTAAATAAGAGCAACTTTGTAGTATTTAAGATGAAAAGTCACTTTGATTTAACGTTATTCTTTATTACAATCAGTTCTTTTAAAACACCACTGACTTTTCTCTACCAATGCTTCATCTCGCTTAGTTTTACGGCTATTCAAAAGATTTCGATACAAATTTTGATCCGCTCGTGTTTCGACACTAAAAAAAAATTGTTTAATCTTATCTTCAGCAACATGAACAAAAGAGACCTTGAACTTTTTAAACAAACCGATATCTGCATAACTGTACCTGTAGGCAATATAATTCAACATAGAAAGCAATCCATACGCAGCTTTGATATGGTCTATTGGGAGTTCTTTTGTTGCTGCAAGCATCAAATGGTCCTGAGATTTCTAATAATACAAGCTCAACGTTATATTCATTATTCATAATTAAGCCATCAACATTGTGGTAGCATGAAATATTTAATTCACGACGAACCAATTCATTCTTGATTGCATTTAAACGAACTTCACCAAGTGTTAATCGATGTCCTTTCAGTGATATTGTGACTATATTGGGTATTCTCCAGATCAAGTGAAAATTGTAAACAGTCTCTGAATTTTCCAATCCACAAATCATAAACACCTTTTGAACACTTGATGGTGAAAGTTTTAGAGCAAAATATAAACTGATTAGTACTGGTAATACTTACAATATAAGGAGTATTTCATAGCAAAAGGATAAGCAGGCATTCTTTATTTCTCCTAACTTTCAAGCAGCTCCTAACTAGTAGTTCTTCACAACCTTCGAGTGATGATTCCTGTATTATGTTTAGTGCCAAAAATACCTTACATCTGTATATTGAGTATATATTACCATTACGATGAATATATCTTTGTAAATGCCTTTGTAACTTTCAAATAGAGAGCTTGATACCTATGTCGATTTTTGTCATCAATCGGCTTTAAAATTCTAATAAAGCTCATTATGGAGTATTAGTTCACTAGCGGCCACTTGGCCCACTCCGGGAATTTCCAACCTACGCTGCGCTTCGGGGAAAATTGGCCCTTCGTCATGGGCCGTGACCGCCAGCCCTTCGGGCTCAAATAAAAACCAATGTTAATCAGATGAGTTTATTGAAATGTCAAATTGTACGTTGTTATTTGTTTTTTAACAAAGTTTTTAAAAGCTTTAAATTTTTATTTGTTATAACAGTAGTTCAGGATATACTACGTTTTCTATTCTTTCTTCTTGGTTTTCTTCATCTAACAAAACAGTGATATTTTTAAAATTTGTTGATCTTGAAAATGCAACATAGTTTTGACCATGGGCAAAAACAGGATATCGGAGATCTATACCAACGGTATTTAGTGATTGACCCTGTGCTTTGTTAATAGTCATGGCAAAGCATAACTTGATAGGGAATTGTTTTCTTGTCATGATGAACGGATATTGGCCAGGTAATGTTGAGAGGTTAATTCTTGGAATGAAGTGTATTTCATCAGTAGCTTCTGCTATGCCGTTCAATTTAACAACTTTGAGAATTCTAAGTCCAATTTCTTTAATGATAAGTCTTGTACCATTGCAAAGGCCTGCTTCAACATTCAAATTTCTAAGTAAAATTACAACAGCACCTATTTTTAGATGAAGTTGTGAAGGTGGATAATTCCCGGGATTTAAGCTTTGAAGATATTCGGTCGATATATGAAATAACTCTTCATTCGTTGTATCATCAGAGTTACTAATATCTGCTTTATCAACTGAGTTTAAGGTAAACATTTCTCCAGGCATTAAACTTAGCACTGAAGAATTAATCGAGTCAACTGTTGTATTTCTACTTGTTAATATTGCTGAGGTTGCAAATATAGTAGAGTCTTGTGTAGTGTTTAAAAGTTTTTCTGAAGGATATACTCGGTTGATGAGATTGTTGAAATCGACTGTTCTATAAATGTATGGTGGTACTCGAAGTCTTGTGTTTTGAAAATAAGGGTTATATGACAATTGATTCAGCCAGTTTTTAAACAATTCATCAGTAGGAGAGGTGCCTTGTACTCTCATATTAATAGTTAACTTCAAAACGGTACATCTTGTCCAAATATAAGAGTTTTTGATAGATGAATCTACAATCTGAGCACGTTGGCCTTTTTTTACAACAGGGGGAATCTGCGCAAAATCTCCACCAAAAACAACTGGGATACCACCAAATAATCTGTCATTATTGCGAATATCTTGCAAAGTTAAGTCGACAGCTTCGAAGCATAATTTGTTTTGCATTGGTACTTCATCCCATATTATAAGATCTGTTTTCGATAAGAATTCGGCAATTTCGCCATTCTTTCTAATAAAACATGATGAGTTGGGCTTAATATCTAAAGGAATCTTGAACAAAAAGTGAGAGGTGCGACCACCAGGTAATAACAATGCAGCAATACCGAAAGAAGCAACGCAAGCTACGACTTTTCTCTTGCCGCGAAGATAATTACAAAGAGTGTTATAAACAAATGTTTTTCCTGTTCCAGCGGGACCTTGTAGGAAGAAGCAAGAAGAAAATGGCGGACCAATTTCGCTTGTATTTTCAGAGAGATCTTCTATGGAAGCAATAATAGTATCAAATACAGACCAAAAGTCTGCATTCATAGTATTATACCTTTCTTCAAATAACTGAGTTCCACTTGTACTATTGTAAGAATATTCTGCCCTCAATAAGGTGTTTGAACAGTTCGTCATCTGTTCAGAGTTCGCCATCAAAGTGTCCCAATTATATTTAAATTCAGGCATGTTGTAGCTCTTCAGATTCGAATTCAGAGCTTGAAGTTTTTTGTCTATCAAATAAAGACCATAATCAATCGATGGCGAGTTTTTGTAGAAAGCTGATAATTGATGCGCAACATTATTTTCAGTAATAAAAATCTGTCCAGGGAATAGCTGCTGTAATTTATAATCGAGGTCATCGCAAACTTGCTTATCAATCTGTTCCCAAAGGCGAGATGCATTAAGCAATTGACCTTGTGTCAAAGCAGTAACAAAAAGAAATCGCAGATTTTCCCCTGTAGCGAATAATGATGCTTCTTGAAAACAGAAAAGCCAGTCGTTGTCATCTTCTGTAAGGCCTAGTTCGACGCAAGCTTCTTTGAATGTTGCACGTATAACTCCTCTTACACTCTTCAAGTCATCAAAAGATTTAGACCCTTTTACTCTTGTAAGTAATAAACGCAAGTAATATCTTTCACCAGAGTTAGGACCACAATATTGCATTCGTCCAATAGCAAACCCTTTTTTTCTTGGCTTCCAATTTCTCAAATTTCTATCGTAAACATAATGCTCAGGAAATTCTTGATAAAGAAATTCTCTGCCATCTGAATTTGAGCGATTATAATCAAACCATGCCATCAAATGTGATTTGCTCTTATCTAGTATAGTTCTGACTTCTTCGTTTGAGGCATCATCTGGAAAGTAAACAGGTTGATGATCAGGAAGATGAAGAGACAGCTGCATCACTGTGGGATCCTCTTCGTGAATAGGATACTCAAACAATCTCCAAAATGCTTCTGTCGGACCTATATATCGTCCTTGAAGATATCTATGGAT
>JNDS01002271.1:0-17296 GCA_000697035.1 Rhizopus stolonifer B9770
TTAAATTTGGTTCTTGTAGAGTGACCACCAGATCTTGTTGAGTAGATCAGACTTGTTTTAAGTAGAAATAAAAAAAAAATAAAAGGAATATAAAATAGTAAAATAAAGAAAAGGGGATTTACAATGAAGATATCTTGACTTCAAGGGACTTGATTATTTGTTTTAAAGTAGAATCCAAAGATGTCTTAAAAAAACAGATGCTTGAGGATTTATTTGAATAAAAATAAAATAAAAAAAATAGAATTGAAATATATAGTCAGTAATATAAGTCCAAGTAAAAATATAGTTTCTTTTATAGTTTTCTTCTTTTTTTGTGTTTCTTGCATTTTTTGATTTTTTTGGTATTTATTGAGCATCTGTCCATTTCTTCAAGTTGTGTATAAAAATTGAACGATTCATTGTTCAATCGGCGTGTCAAAGAAAATGAGAGGTTGCTCCTCGTGTGTAACATCGTCACACTAGCATGGCAGTCGACTTTTCTTCGGTCTTCAAAAGTTTTGAAGTTGCTGTGCAACAACAGTCTACTGTTATTTGTTCGGGTTTATGGCTTTAAGAGTAGTTGTGATTGATAAAAATAAAAGTGTTTGTGCCTGAGCAGAGATAGTTCTTGTTTATAGTTAAATAAAATAGGTTCTTGTAAAGTGACCACCAGATCTTGTTTAAGCGGATCAGACTTGAGTTGAGTAAAGGGTAAAAGGTAAAATAAAAATAAAAGAGTAAAATAAAAAAAAGGGATTACGATGAAGATATATTGGCTTCAAAGGACTTGACTTGTAGGTTGATAATAAGATCAAAAGTTTATAAAAAAAAACAACTTGAGATTTATTGGGTGTAAGGATAAAAAGATAAAATAAAGTTAAAAGTAAAAGTAAAGTGAAGTAAAGTGAAGTTTTTAGTCGAAAGAAGGGTTATTTATACTAGTTTTGTTTTTGGATTTTTGTACTGTTTTCTATTTTTTTTGGATTTTTGTTGTAATTTTTTAGGACTTTAGTTGTAGATTTTTAGGACTTCAGTTGTAGTTTTTTTTAGGACCATTGGTTTTGTCCTGAGGAAAAAGAGGGCGGTTGTGCAACACTATTTTTGTAATTTTTTTTTTGACAATTATTGTTGTTGATTTTGTGATACTTTTTCAACGGCTACTGTTGTTGATTCTGTGTAATGTTTTCGGTGTTCCAAGAAACAAAAGGTTGCTGAGCAACACTACAACAAAATACGCTAAAAGAACAAAAAAGAAACGCTCCTAGGTGGGCTCGAACCACCAACCTCCTGATTAACAGTCAGACGCGCTAGCCAATTGCGCCATAAGAGCTCTTGTTGAAAGTTATTTATTGATAACATATATGTTATAATAAACTTACTATAAAAGGAAGGTGCGGAGAGCTGAGAAATCGTTTTTAAAATCATAGCTGCCCGATGTGTGCATACTAGTTGGCAGCAGACATATGATTTGTCCGGAAAACTAAATGAATATTCTTCGTTTGGAAACTATATAATCTCAATTAATCTCACACATGTATACGGCATCAGACATACTCTATTGAATTCTTTTTGTGGAATTTAGTGTTGCCAATAACACCTTTTATTTCAACACTTTAACATCACACCAAAGTCATTCAGAGTTATTTAGCCAATTTCTACTCTAACAGACCTGAGCTTTCTTTTGCTTATAGATGTTTTTGTTAATATATAACTGTATTATTCCAGAGATTACATTTGCTTAAACAGAGAATTTTTATTTGTTTATACGAGAGAAAAAAAATTGTCATAACAAAGGCTCCTGAATTCGATTTGTGTAAATACATCATGATCTAGATAGATTGGATCGGCTGTATCCAGTGCAAAAGAGTGAACAGGATGCTCTTCTATACATTTCATTCCAGATGTAAAGATGGCATCTTTAACTACTTTGCTTGTAATGATTTTTCATTTCGGTTTATTATCCATCACATCAAAAGTTTGTTGGGACTCACACATTAACTTTTGTCGTAGGTATTGGTTTAATCATCCTTATTATTGTCTTCTATTACGTTTTCGCAATCGTGCTGATAATTTGATGCTACTATATTTCCTCTCTCTGTTGATCCATCCTAAACTTCACCCAAACTGTTCGAAACCCGTGCTGATGTTGATGTATCTTGTAGTCAGTCAGGCAATGTTTGCAATTCTTGTAGCAGTAGAGTGCGTTTCTAGGTTTGTTGTATATAATAATCAAATGCAGTAGTTGAGAAGATAATCTTTGAGATATAATTATACCAGTTGATTTTTTGGAGAGTGAGTCTATAGACTCATTGGAATATTTGCTTTTTTTTTTTTTTAATAAATAAATAAAAAGACTACTGGCTTTATCTAAATCTTGACAAGAACCATATTTAATGGGTCTAGAATCTTTCTTCAATACGACTAACCGTCGCTTTTTCCTCTATTTTGCTCATTACTTTTTCATTTTTGGCTTTTTCAAATCTTTCCAAAACACACACGAGATCACGCAAAAACATTACCAAATACTTATCAAAGACACAGTCAAATAACTCGTCTTACAAAATATAAAGTATTGCTCTTTGTATTTATCTTTAAGACAGACAAACCTTCTGACAGCTTTTTTTTTTTTACTACTCTATTCAATCAAATGTATATTATTGCTGGAATACTAAGAAGAGGGTATTTTCTTATAACAATGAGTCGGACTAAATGAGCCCTAATAGAATATTCCATACTAGAAGGTACGGAAAGGGCGTTTAGCTGTCGGGTTATCACTATTGCAACATCTACTGCTATTATACTGGTAAATAAGTTTTATTAATGGATCTTGGAAACCGTCATCACAGAAAAAAGTTGACAAAAAGTCAATAGAAAGTAGCTTATCCTTTGGGCATGGCATGATTTATTTACAGAAAAGTGACCAATTGAGTCTCCAATTGACGATGGACAGCACCGTACTTATTGAGTAACCTCACAAATTTTCTAAAACAAATTTTTAGTTTAAACAAGGTTTACCCGCTCGAAAATAAGAGTTTTAAAGCACATGTAAATACAGAGAAACATCTTTTTTTTTTTTTTGGGTAAGTTGAATGCTTAATGGAGTTTAGCCGATAGAAATACCGTTTTTGTCCGATCTCTACTATGTATCGTTCATTGGCTTAAAACTCTTTAAACAACTCAGTTAACTGATTTCAGAAATATTCATCAATCACACCCGTTCTACTTTGATCGTTTATGACTCTTTGAAAGAAACAAAACTTTAAAACCCAGATACGTTTGGATTCCTTTTATTCCATTTTCCAAATCTTTTTTTTTTTTCTTTCTCTTCCACCACCTGTCATAATGTTGACATTACGAAAAGTTGCAACCTATTTAAAAACTCTTGGAAAGTTTATTGGCCCAGGATTTATGGTAGCTGTTGGATAGTAAAGTGATACACCCTATTTTTAAAATGATACTTAACAACTACCACCCTGAAGTTTAGATCCAGGCAATTGGGCAACTGATATGGAAGGAGGATCATCATTTGGTTACCGACTGTTATTTATTGTTCTTGTATCCAACCTGATCGCCGTGTTTCTTCAAAACCTGACTATCCGGTTAGGCACCATTACCGGTCTAGATTTAGCGTCCGCTTCCAAAAGACATTTTCCACGCTGGTTAAATTTATTCTTGTATGTTTTAGCTGAAATTGCAATCATTGCTACCGATTTGGCAGAAGTAATTGGATCCGCAATCGCGTTGAATTTGTTGTTTCCAAAGTTACCCTTACCGGCCGGTGTGGCCATCACGGCAGTGGATGTGTTTATCATCTTGTTGTTTTATAATGAAGAAGTGGAGGATGATAGTTCTACTTCGGGAAGAATGGTTCGCGTATTTGAGGCGTTCGTGATGCTGTTGGTGGCAGCGGTGGGTATTTGTTTTATAATCGAATTGGCTTATTCGGATATCGTGGCTGTCGATGTACTCAAGGGATATCTCCCTACAAAAGAAATATTCACGGATCCAGAGGTTTTGTATGTAGCCATTGGTATCATTGGTGCCACAGGTAAATAAGAACTAAGAGAGAGAGGAAAGTCATATTCTTATCTTTTTATTTTATTTTTTTTTTAAAAAAAAAGTAATGCCTCATAACCTCTATCTACACAGCTTTATTGTTCAATCACGTTGTCGTGAATGGAAATCAAAAAGACCTAGAGTGTGTAAGAAAGGGGATCTCTGGGTGGTAAAGACCATGGTACCCGAAGAAAATGTAATTATTGAAAATGCAGGATCTCAAGAGATACTGGAAAAGATTGGATCTCATACATCCATTCGTTTACAAGAAAACATCAATTTTGAAAACATCAAACAGGATCTTGAAAATGCAGTCAAGAAGAACTTGCATTATGGGTTCATAGATCTTCTTGTCGCACTCAGCTTTGCTTTTTTTGTGAATTGTGCCATCTTGATTGTCGCTTCTGCCAATTTCTATTATACTTCTAACAGTCAACAAGTTCAAGATCTTTTCAGTGCTCATGCCTTGTTGATGCAGTATCTAGGTCCACCTGCAGCTGTTGTATTCGCACTTGCCTTGTTATGTGCAGGCCAATCAAGTACATTGACTGCCACCTTAGCAGGCCAAGGTAAAAACATCATCCCTAAAATGTATAAACTGATTTTTTTTTGTCAGTTATCATGAGCGGCTTTTTGGGAATGACTACAAGACCTTGGATACGTCGTATAGTGACTCGTTTGATTGCCATTATACCCGCCATGGTCGCAGCCTGTGTCGCCGGACGCTCAGGACTGAGCAATATGTTGGTAGCCAGTCAAGTAGCTCTCAGTATCCAACTCCCCTTTGCTGTCGTACCACTTGTCTACCTCACCTCTAGAAAATCCACAATGCAACTCGATTTGGTGGTCGAGGCCAAGGAACTCCCTCTCTTACAACAACAAGTCTATGTCTCCTTTTTAGACCGTCTTGTCTCTCGTTTCAGATTCTCGCAATCAAAAATGGACTGGTCTCGCTTTTCACAGTTCAATAAGATCCGGACCGTCAAGGAGTACTTTATTCGACCCAATCAGGAGCGTCCGGTCATGATCGAACAAGAGGGCGAGACACTCAATCATTTACCCCCTGCCTTGACTTATCCTAGCGGTAAGATATCTTTGGTGTTTTCAGTATTGATCTCTTTACTACTTATTGGACTTAATGGTTATATGGTGGTCTCCTTATTCTTACAATAATAATAATACCCTATTTTCTTTTAATAAATTGGTGTTTCCCGCGGACACTAAAAAAAGAATATCAAAAAAACGTGCTTTACTACCCTCTCTTTTTTTTCTTTTCTTTTTTTTCTTTCTTTACTGATATGTCTGTAGCAGAATATAAAAAAAAGTTGTACGAAATACAACGTACGGGAGAAAACAAGACTTGTTTTGATTGTGGAGCACCTAACCCACAATGGGCTAGTGTTTCTTATGGTATTTTTATTTGTTTGGACTGTTCAGGCATTCATCGTTCATTTGGTGTTCACATTAGGTAACTCCCCTCCCCCTTTTTTTAAAAATAAAAGTAGTTTAATAATGTATAGTTTTGTACGTTCAATTACCATGGACAAATGGTTTGATGATCAACTAAAAAAGATGGAGGTAATCATTAAAAAGAAGAGAAAAGAAAAAACATAAACTCATTAAATAGTTGGGAGGCAACCAAAAAGCCAAGGAATTTTTCAGTTCTCAAGCTGATTATTCCAGCAGTATGTCTGTTCGAGACAAATACCATAGTCACTTTGCTGAACTTTACCGGGATAAAGTAAAAACTTGCTTTTTTTTTGGGGGGGAAAGATATAAATATGGATCTAATGTTATATATTTAGTTAACTGCTGAAGCTGAAGGACGTTCCTGGACACCTACCCTTGCTTCAAAGAAAGCCAATAATGCAAGCACTCGATCTTTAAACCAATCAGAACGTTCTCAATCTTCTACATCATTATCTGGAAATTATACGGACAATAAATCTCGTAATGAAGAATATTTTGCAAAGCTTGGCAGCTTGAATGATACAAGATCAGAGTAAATTCATAAATATTCTCAAAGGAAAATCAAACCCATCCCCCTTTTTTTTTTCATAGCAATTTGCCACCAAGTCAAGGAGGAAAATTCACAGGGTTTGGTAATCCTCAATGTAAGATTACATATATTTACATGCATAAATACATAAACTTACTTTTATATTAGTTGATTATCAACCCAAACAAAACAACACAGACATTCATGAGTTGATCAATGATCCACGTGCTGCTATTGAAAAAGGCTGGTCACTTTTATCCTATGTTGGTAAAGCAGCTGTTGAATTGGGCCGTTCAGTCAACGATAGTTATGTGAAACCTGCTGCTGCTCAAATATCAGACCCTCATTTTAGAGAACAAGTACGCGATAATGTAAATAGCTATGTTAGCTCATTTACACAATCAAGGGTAAATTTTTTTTTTTTTTTTTTTTTTAGAAGTACTTATATCTATAATAGTCAAACACCGGATATTCAAACACTGGATATTCAAACACTGGATATTCAAACACTGGATTCAGTTCAAGTAATCATACCTCAACAGCAGACGACGAAATGAATGATCAAGATTTTTTCAATCACAATTTGGGATCTTCAAACACTACTTATTCACCTACAACTGCATCTATTCCTACAGCAAAAGCCAGTCGACCTGCTATGGTTTCTGAAAACTCTTCTGTAAGAGCCAGAGCAAACTCTTCCAACAGAAAGAAGACTCAAAATGATGATGAATGGGGTTGGTAGTTGGATTCAATATAAAAATAAAAATAAAAAATTCGCCTTGTATTGAGTAAAAGGACAACCAATCGGATCCGTCTCCGGTTTTTTCTCGACCAATTACCATGTAGCGGGTGGCAACGCCTTGATTATGCCTGGGGTTGAAATTTTTTTATTTTTATTTACAATTCTATGTGTTTGGTGACCGGAATATTCTTTATTTCAGCAGGCACATTTTCTTCTGTTTCCGGATCTTTACCATAGACGGTACTTGGCCATTCATCCTCATCGTCATCATCATCACCTGCCACCAGTTCTGTACCGTTTACAATGTTGGATTCAGGTTCTTCATAAACAGGCACTTCTGTAGGTTCATCTGATTCTTCATCATCATCCAAAGTAGCCGAGGGGTCTTCCTCCTCTGTAGGCGTACCTTCTTCCCAATCCTCTTCATCTTCAACGGACGCAGTTTCCAACACACCATCCCAGTCATCCTCATCTTCTGCCTCTTCTACTGCCGATGGTGTTTCCTCTGATACATGTCTTTCACACCCCCAAATCCAAGTATCCAACATTCTTGCCTCTTCGCACTTTTCTAATTCCCAAGGGGACCCATAGGTTAGAGGAGAATAGAGTGAATAGACATATAAGATCGCAACGATCAAGACCGCACCGACCAAGAACCTGGCGCGCGTCAATCGACGGGTGATCATATCCAGACCAACAGCCATAGTCAACACAGCGAAATAAAGAGCAGGCATATAATGATGCGAAAAGAGCTGACGTTCCATAAAGTAAAAGGGTAGGTAGTGCATGGCCCAGGCGGCGGCGAAGAACCCGGCCGAAGCCTCATAGTAAGTGCGAAGCCCACCAAATTGATCTCGAAAGCCGCGTTTGTCGCGCAAGCTAAAGAAGGCGGCCAAGATGAGAAAATTAAAGACGGCCAAGGTCGAGATCCAATAGACGAGAGGATGGCCTAGTAAAAAGATTTGAGAGTGGGGACCTGTCCAGAAGGAGATGCCTGATAAGAGAACAGGCCATGCAGAGGGACGCGATTCATAGGGATGGGTTTCGGTTAAGGCTTGGTTGACACTCCACATCTTGTGTTGTAAATATAAGAACTTCTCAAAGAATCCTGGACGATGTTCTTGAACCATGGGAGTAGTGTCAGGTACTAATCAAATGTTAATTGTTTTAATCGGTTAAAAAAAATATTCTTACATAAATTATTGACATGTTCATCAATCATCCACATCGTTCTAGGTTTTTTTCCTTCAAAAATACAAGAAACTTCTTGTTGACGAAATCCCCATTCGGGTAAACGTTCCATATTTGAATAAAGTCGACAGAGTTGATTGGGATGATATAAACGAAATTTACTTCTACGGGCCTCCAATTGATCTCCTTGTTCAATCTCTACTTTCCAATAATCATTTGAATCTCCATCATAATCAGGGAATCCATAACCACTATATTTATATTTTAAAACATACTCCTTTTCGCGAGAAATGCAACCTGTTTTACCTGACTTCTTTATGATAAGTTGTATCAGTCACTGGAGCAACGACTTCATGGCTGTGCAACTTTTTAGGTGCAGTTTCAACATGTTCAAGACGAATAAGATCACCATTTCTTACGTATTGTAATGGTGTCTCTTTATCATGTGCCAATAAATCTTCAATGAGCTCTTGTTCTGTTTCGTTTGCCTTTAGGATTCTCCACCAGTTATTGCTGTCCCTAAAAGGATAAATCGTAATTTGTTGTTGTTGAGATCCTTCGGGATAAAATGCCTTGTGAGAGTGAAGATATCCATTGACACTTTCCAAGTGCTTCATTGTAATCAAAGATCCATAAACAATAGCTATTGAAAGTGTTTAGTACAACCATATATGAATATATAGAAGACTTACGAACGGGTACATTGACAGGTTCAATGCCTTGTAATTCATTTTGCATTTCGATAGTCAGGAAAGAATCTCCTGTTCCAGGATTGGTCAACACATTAAAATGGACATAAAAGGCAGCAAGATAGACCAAAATAGGGACAACAAAAAGACCAATGAAACGAGAGATAAAATGGGATGTGAATTGTGTCTATTAAATGATTAAAAAAAAAAAGTAGATCCTTTATAATTGGTTACCTTTGTCACCTGAAGATTACCCAATAAACTCCATAATTGTTTAAGTGTGGATAAACCGATGGTTGCCATGGTGAATAAACCTACCCATTTACTAGAAAAATTACAACCAATACCGAGACCTGTTAAAAATAACCATGTCCACCAATATCCGCTAAATGGTCTATATATACGTTAACAAACTCCTTTTCCATTATACAATTCATTTACCTTGCATTGTAAAATCGATTGTAAGCAAATACAGTAAAGGCAGTAAAAAACAAGAGAATAGAATCCAATAAGATCAATCGATTATTTGTTATTAATCCATTCTCTAATCAAATGAGTAAAAAAATTTAATTTATGCATTGTTATTACCAAAACATATGGATAATGCAGCTAAAATTGCAGCCAGTTGAGAATGTCCACCATCTCGAATGGTAAGATAAGCCAAAGGTACGACAAGTGTACCAAAAAGAGCACCAAAGGAACGCATTTGGACATAGGGAACATTATCCGGAATATCCCTAACGTTTATTGAGTAACATCATCATCTTATTGAACTTACATTCCAATTGTTGTAAACTCAAAACCACCATCGAATCCAGATAACCAACCCATACAAGCAATCATCAATTTGGCCAACTAGAAAAAAAAAAAAAAAAAAAAAAAAAAAAAAGGTTGTGAAAATTCATATTGTTGTATATTTATATCTATTATTTTTACAGGTGGATGCACATCAAAAAAGTGACTTTGTTGAATATAGTAAGCAGCGTATTTACCAAAATGAACTTCATCAAACCTAAAATACGTGGTTAAGTTCAATAGTAACCCAGAAAAAGTTAACTTACACGACTTGTGAAGGACTGGCTATATCTTTAAATCGAACAGGAATAGACAAGACAAATAGACCAAGTGCAATCCAATAATTAAACCTTGAATTAGACTGAAGTCTAATCTCGGAAGTGGTCATGTCACAAAAAAAGATTAGGAAAGAGAAAGAAAAAGAAAAAGAAAAAAAAAATAAAAAAAAAAAAATTCCAAAAAAAAAGTAACTGCTTTTTTCAAGAAATAGATGAGTTTAGACCTCCGTTAATTAAGATTGATATACACAAACCAGACTTTTTTAAAAGCTGTTTTATTGTTTAATTTACAGTGCTTTCAACAAACAATGTCACTGTCCAATCAAAATCAATTTTACATGTTTAGAAATGCAGTCGTATTTTTAAAAGATCAATGTTGTACCAATTCTTGGCACAAGAAAAAGAAATCAATGAGGTTTGGTACACTGATTATTACATGTTTTTGATTACAAGGAAAAGTGAAAGCATTTTATTGGTTAAAATCATGGAAATGAGAGAGAGAGAAGGGAACGAGATCTAAGGGTCATATCCCGAGTGATTCTTTTCTTCTTCTGTTTTTGGTGGCTAAAATCATCGTCTAATCATTTGGTGAAAAGAACTGGTGACACCAAAAATAAGGATGGACTGTGGTAGTACTAGTGGTCAGGAACGAATAAATCCCCGACAACACTAAGGGAATGTCCAATTCTGTCATGTTGTAGATTCTATCATCTTGGGAACTAAGAACATAACGCATCAGAGCTGATTCAACAATGATCAATGAGTTCTTCCAAAACTTTATGTGGCACAAGACTTCATAGACTTTGCCACAGTTATGAAAAACAATATTTTGGGATTGACAGGCGTTACAATTTTGTTAATTTTTTCTTCAAATAACAAATCACACGGTATTAACTGACAGAAATGATCA
The DNA here is from genome assembly GCA_000697035.1 of Rhizopus stolonifer B9770. Classification (NCBI taxonomy): domain Eukaryota; kingdom Fungi; phylum Mucoromycota; class Mucoromycetes; order Mucorales; family Rhizopodaceae; genus Rhizopus; species Rhizopus stolonifer. The sequence continues at coordinate 10,640 of JNDS01002271.1, forward strand.
ACAATGATTCAAAAGAGATCTGACAATACAGGGACTTCATCAACTGTACTTTAAATTAAAAAATAAGGTGATATTCAAGCACTTTGATAGATATGAAGGATCATCAGTTTCATAGGTACTGTTATTAACATCACCAAGACCGGCAGTAGGAGGATCAACAAAAAGGTATCATCAGTCTGTTGATAGAACCTCATCATAATAGGGTCAGTAGATTTTTTCAAATTCTTTTACTTTGGTTTTTATTCTTCTTGGAAGCTTCTTGTGGTTCATTGAGTCATTTAATAGATTATTCTACAGCAGCGTTCAACTTGGTCTTGTGTAAGACTCGATACCACTCAAAGCTCGGGCACATGATGAAATTTAATATATATATATTCTAATTGTTACTAGATACGCCTTGATTCTATATTTAAACAAATCATATCGCATTCCTGGGTGTTATGAACGCCTACTTTTTGCACTAGTATATACTTTTATTAACGTAATTTATATGAGGAGCTCCTAAATTTAGCATTTGCTGGATTTACAGATATCAAAGAAGTAAAAAATACAAAAGTAAAGAAAATGAAAAGACAAAGTATTTCATTGGCTAAAATCTGATCAACTTGTAATCACAAAGATAGAAAGTGGTGCTAGGGAATATCATATTTGTCACAACACACAAGTAGTTGGAGGCTTTATATATAGCATTTTTATATTGGTCTACGTTTATTATAAAATTCAGAGAGCAAGAAAATTTTTGATTGATTCGACATTTTGCACATTGTAAAACATCTATAATCAAGCTCTGACTATGTTGTATTGCCAAAGAAGCTTATAATAATTTGACGACTTTTTTTTTTTTTTTTTTTTAAAAAAAAAAAGGAGCAAAAAATAAACAAAAAATAGAAAAACATTTTAAATCTGTTTACATTCATAATAAGTATAAATATAAAAACACCACATAAATACAAGGTTAAATTACAGCATGATTTGATGTCCTCATAATTGCTGTGATCTAATCTCATAATGCTGAAGTGTTACCATTCTGCTGTGGTGGAAGAGCCATAATGAATCTCAGGATGTCTCTTACCCTGTGACAAAGTCTGTGGTTACTTTGAAATCCGGCAATCTGGGTTGCCGCGTTGCATAAGGAGTTTTGCTTGCATTATATAAGATTTCAAACTCGAATTGCTCACAAACACTGCCTCAAGGTGACTGAACTTAAGACTAACTTAGAGGCTATTACTGGAAGTTTTTTTTTTTTTTTTTTTTTTTTTTTTTTTTTTGGAACACATGTTTACGTCAGTTTTTTGTAAGATATCGCCCCTATATAAAACGTATTTGACTGCTGCTACCGCATATATTGACTGTATTCAGGACGTTTATCAGTATGTTCGTCCTACTCAAACGCCCCCTTCTACCCAGCTCGCATCGTTCGCCGCAACTTTCGCGTAAAGTATCCATTTGATTTAGAATCTTATAGGGTTGACGTGTTTTCAAAAATCTAACGTTCGAGTCAGTCTGTTATATCTTTCATTAATATGATATCTATCAATCTTACCTTAAAGATATTCAATTCAACTTCCTCGATTTCGTTTTGGAAAATTTCGATAATGCTAAAGCTATGCAACTCACATGCAAAAAAAACTATATTCTGGATTGCACTGTTGATTGCGGTGTCGTCAATACGGAATTGAAGCACCTGTCATTAAAGAGGGGGGGGGGAATGAGCGGACAGTGTGTTGCTGACATGTTTAATCATTGCCCTAACCTCAGCACCCTGTATATTGATCGAAGCAAGTACAGTCAGCAAGATTTGTTGATGTTGGATTACATTTGTGAACAACAAAATATTTTAAATAAAAATAATTAGCTTATTGCAAAACATAACACTCGTTTAAACAATCTTTTTTTTTCTTTGCTAAAATAAGTTGATCTATTTTACAAACAACCCTCTGTATACACACTCAAAAGACAAGTTGAGAAAAAAACTGAAAATTGACTTGGTTCTGTGAAAGTTTATTGAGCTATAGTTTTCAAATGTATTTTTTTTTTTGGAAGATTCTGAATTCGCGATAGGACCTCCCCGGTTTTTTTTTAACATTATTAGTGAAACACACCTTATTGTTTGCTAAAGGCAGAATAGCTCATTCCTGTTTATTTAAACTTTTACGAGATACTTTAGCGGGAATCCAAAGACGAACTTGCCTCCCTGTAACTTTGTAATACCTCTCGTTTTTATATTGAAATAACACGTTAATCAACCAATAAACCCTTCAGGGGAGATATTTTTGTTTCACCCTACAGTGTTTTTTTTTTAAGGAGAAGTGTTCCGAATAGTTTGACGTGTATCTCTCCTGTGACACATTGAGGTCACCTAAATTTACGAGTATGATGGTTGTTCTAATGTGATATAAAACCAGTTAATCTTCCCCTTCCTTTCTTTTCCTTTTCTTTTCCTTTTTTAAAAATGAAATTAGAACAAATATTCCATAAACAACATGACTTAAAAACCTTTCAACCTGCCATGAAAGCCAACGGAGCTATTGTTATTAACCGACCGCAAAAGACCGAAGACCTTGATCTTGTCCAATTAGTACATCAAGAAAACATAAGGCTTCAACAACAATTATTGATCGAAAGAGAGTATCACGAAACATGGAGACAAGGAAAGGAGCTGGCCGAAAGCGAACTGATACAGACCAATAAAGAAAAAAAGGATTTAGAAAGAAAGATAAAGTTGCTTCAATCTTTCAAGGATATGAAAAAGAGAAGATCTTGGAATTTGGCTAACCATTATTTATACGAGGGAAGAATACAAATCCTCTTGAACGAGTTGGAGTCTATGGAAGTGGAAGAGTCTAAAATATTTGAAAAATTGAATTTTAAAAGAAACGAATGTCAAGAATTGAAAGCAAAACTTGAATTTAAGGAACAAGAAATTAAACAGTTGGTTTATGAGTTACAAACCAAAAATAAAAATTAAAATCCCTCTCAATAGCGTGCGAGTTTTTCTGTTTTTGTTTTTGTTTGCTTTTTTTTTTTTTTTTTTTTTTTTTTTTTTTTTTTTTTTTTTTTTTTTTTTTTTTTTTTTTTTTTACTCATGCTTCGTTCTGCTGCTAGTTTGATTATTGCTGCTCCTATTCCTCTCGAGTTACTTAAGCATAATCAGGGCAGTAACTATCGTATTTTGATGGTGAAGAGGTAATTTTTTTTTTTTTTTTTTAAAAAAAAACTAATATTGTGGATAGAAATGCAAAGAGTAGTTTTATCAATGCTCATGTTTACCCTGGAGGCGTGGTAGATTCTGCAGACAATCAATGGCCTCAAAAAGAGTAAGAAATTATATCCTCCTCCAAAGCAGATGAACTTACTGGAATAGGCATCTGCTTACAGAAAAGATATGTGCCATTCGAGAAACATTTGAAGAATCCGGATTATTACTCACCCAGCCCACCGCCCAAATCACTCAAGATTGGAGAACCAAGGTGCATGAAAACGCTTCGGAATTCCAGGAGATGTGTACCCGATACAGACTAAAACCAGCCACAGACAGACTGACCCCCTTTGCCAACTGGATAACGCCTGTCAAAGAAAAGAAGCGATACAACACCACGTTTTTTTTAACCGTCTTGGATCAATACCAAACCAAAGAAGAGCATGATCATTATCTGACGGATGTTATGGCCGATGGTACCGAGACACTCTTATTTGATTGGCTCAAGCCGGAAGAGGCACTCCACAAGTTCCAACAAAAGAAGATTATTTTGATGCCACCTCAATGGTACTCTTTGTATTTAATGTCGAAAATTCAAGATTTCAAAGCATTGGGTAAGGTGGGTGAGGATATATTCCGCACAAGAGAACACCAGTTGATTCCCATTTTACCTCAACCGAATGCGAGTGATTCAGAGGATTATACTGGCTATCTGTCTTATCCCGGCGATGAATCTTATGGTGGGGAAAAAGACAAGAGACACCGATTGTATTTTAAGGGTCGTCCTATGGAAGAATACAAGTTGGATATCAACATTTCAAAATTATAAAAAAAAACTGTTTTCTCTATTTGTATATAACATCGTTTATTATTTAAATAATCATTTAAAATTTCAAGTTCTAAAAAAAAAGAAAAAAAACATTAGTCAAGTGTTTTTTTAAAAAAAATTAAATTCCTTACAGCAATGACAGCCTTGGTGTATTCAGTGTTGGTAGAACGACCTCCCAAATCACCAGTCAAGGCCTTGCCTTCAGCAAGGGTCTTGAAGACAGCTTGTTCAATGTTGGAAGCTTGTTCGTTCAAACGCATGTGCTTCAACATCATGATACCAGACAACAACAAAGCAGTGGGGTTAGCCTTATCTTGACCCTATAATAAAACAAATTAATATCAACCCTATTTAAACAAGGTCTTTAGACTTACAGCAATATCAGGAGCAGTACCGTGGACAGCTTCAAAGATGGAGGCATCACGACCAATGTTACCGGAAGGTGTCAAACCAAGACCACCGATCAAACCAGCACTCATATCAGACAAGATATCACCATACAAGTTGGGCATAACCATAACGGTATCTTCATAGATGGAGGGGTCAGCAGTAATCTATTGAATATGGCTTAGCTCTCTTTTGTAAATCATTATTCTTCCCGCACTTACGTGAAGACAAGCACGGTCCAAGAGAACGTCATCAAACTTAATGTTGGGGAAGTCCTTGGAGACTTGCTTACAAACATCCAAGAAAAGACCATCAGCCAATTTCCTATTATTCTTTTTATCAGTCCCAAAATCCAACTACCAAATGATTTCTTACATGATGTTGGCCTTGTGAACAGCAGTGACACGATCACGACCGACAGATTCGGCATAAGTGAAAGCATAACGAGCAACACGTTCGGAAGCTTCACGAGTGATCAACTTGATGGATTGAACAACACCGTCGACAACCTTTTTTTTTTTTTGGATGAGTTTTTTTCTGCACAAAACATTTCATTTTATAAAACTTACTTCGTGTTCAATACCAGAGTATTCACCTTCAGTGTTTTCACGAATAAGAACAGTGTCTACATTTTCGTAAGGTGTCTTGTATCCAGCTACTGAACGACAGGGACGAACGTTGGCATACAAGTTGAAAGTACGACGAAGAGTCAAGTTGAGAGAGACGTGACCCTTACCAATAGGTGTGGCCAAGGGACCCTTGAGAGCGACAGTACTCTTGCGAACACTGGCAATAGCACTATCGGGAATAGCGGTCTTACCGTCCTTGATGATAGGTGTGACATCGACTTCTTCCCATTCAATGGGTGTCTTGGCTGCAGCGAAAATTTCTTTGACTGAACGTGAGATCTCGGGACCAATACCATCACCAGGAATTAAGGTGACAAGGTAGTTGCCCTATTAAAAAAAAGATTAAGTTTTTTTTTTCTTTCTTTTTGTCCAAACTTACATTATCGTTCTTTTGAGCAGAGAAGGCTTGTGTGATGCTAGGAGTAGCAGTGGTAATAGAACGAACAGAGGTGGCCTATAAATATCCAAATAAGCTTTTTTTTTCTTTTTTAGATCAAGATTTATTTACTCTAACAGAAGACCAAGCAGAAGCCTTGAGTGCAGCAGAAGAAGCGCGAGATATAAACATGTTTAAAAAAAAAGTTGGGAAGAAGTCGAAAAAAAAAAAAATTTAGTTTCAAAAAAATAATTAAGCGGGGGTATTACCCAGCTGGGTTGTCCAGGGCCTAACTAAAAAAAAAAAAAAAAAAAAAAAAAAAAAAAAAAAAAAAAAAAACCAGCATTTATCATCACTTTACAAAAATATTCAATACAAAGATGAATAACTTTTATAGTAGGGTTTTTTTAATTTTTTTTTAGAAAAAGTAGTTTCCCAGGATACAATAGTCATTGAACATTTATGGATAAATAGTTTAGTCGTATGTCGGATGTAAGTTAAAATTTACTGACAGCCTCTCCATCTGATAAGGTTCCTCCCCCCCCGGCCAACAGTTGGTTTTCTGAAAAATGAAGACGGATAAATAATTTTTATTAAGCGATCTTTTGTTTTCTCAAATGACAGGTATATAGATTCCAGCAAGCGGTTTCTGATTTTCTAAAAGGGCGGTTTATTTATCTTTTTTTTGCGTCTCATTTTCAAATCCCGACATAGATCTAATTCATTAAACTATCATGAACATCCCATCCTCCTCTTCTCTATCAAAGTCGAAATGGTACGTAGAGAGAAAGATTCTTTTTATAGAAAAAAGAGGAAATGAGACGAATTCAACAGATGGATGGATGGATATATACACATTCTCCCCACCTTTTTTTTTATGCTCATTTCCTCAATGAAACACAATGGGAGACATGGACATTTATCATTTTTATATTTAGCCTACTAGACTTCACCACAACAGAAAGAAGCGTGGACACGTTTCAGCCGGTCACGGTCGTATCGGTAAGCACAGAAAGCATCCTGGTGGTCGTGGTCTTGCTGGTGGTCAACACCACCACCGTATCAACATGGATAAGTACCATCCTGGTTACTTTGGTAAGGTCGGTATGCGTCAATTCCACTTGAAGAACAACCCCAACTGGCGTCCTGTTGTCAACTTGGACAAGATCTGGACTCTTGCTGGTGAAGGTGTTCGTGAACAATACAAGAACACCGAAAAGGTTCCTGTCATTGACAC